>ONZH01027224.1:0-17584 GCA_900303285.1 Rhinella marina
GATGACTTTCCTGAAAAAATTTTTTTGATTGCATATGCAACTTCACAGATGAAGAGGAGAGGAGGAGAGGAAAGCAAGCAAGTTTAGGAGGTAGCCTGAGGTGGGGATGAGAACTGGGGGGATATCCATGACCTGTTCATCTTGATGAACGTGAGGATGTCGGTGGACAGGTGCGTCCGTTTGTCCGTAATGATACCCCTGGCGGCACTAAAAACCCTTTCAGACAGTACACTTGCAACAGGGCAGGCAAGCACCTCAAGAGCGTACTGCGGCAAGTTCTGGCCACCTGTCCAGCTTGGCCAGCCAATAATTATATGGCGTGGAGTTATCGTCAGGACGTTGGTCTGGTCCGCGACATACTCCCTCACCATCTTGCGGTACTGTTCCGCCCTGCTCTGCCTGCCCTGTGGCTTTGTCGTACTGTCTAGCTGGGGTTTAAGAAAACTTGGCAAAAGCATGAATAGTGTACCCCTGCCCTTGGCGCCTACACTGACTTTCCCCCTTCTCTCCTCTCCAACTTCAGCCACTGCAGTCCGCCCCCCTGTTGCTCGACTGGTCTGGAAAGGCCTGTAGCAGTTTCTGAACCAGGGCCTTGTGGTAGAAAGTGACTCGGGTGCTCCTTTCCTCCACGGGTATAAGTTGGGGCAAAGTTGTCCTTGTAGCGTGGGTCAAGGAGGGTGTACACCCAATAGTCATTGTGGACAGTATCCTCTTGACCGGGGATCACGACAAAGACAGCCAAGCATAAAGTCTGCCATGTGCCCTACTGTGCCAACACGCAAGCCTTCAGCCTCCTCACTTAGCGGACTCTCCATCTCCTCCTCCCCCCCTTCCTCCGACCCCAATTCATCCTCCTCAGCCCATACCCGCTCAACAGGTAGCATGGAATCACCCCCTGATGCATGGTGCCCAAGAGTTTCTTCCTCCTCCTCAGCCTCCTCCTCCTCCTCCTCAGTTTCGCGCTGCAAAACTGACAACAGGGTACTCTCAATGTCACTGTCTTCCCCCACCTCCTGTGACACTGCTGAATCCTCAGATCTTAGGTTCCTCAAGGAGTTCTGGATGAGGCACAACAGAGGGATGGTGACACTGTTGATGTGTGCATCACCACTGACCATCTCTGTTGCCTCCTCAAAGGGACCTAAGACCTGGCAGATGCCAGCCATCCACGTCCACTCCTCAGCATAGACATGAGGAAGCTGACTGGCCTGACTACCACCTCGGGGGATCAGCTGGCAGTCTACAACTGCCCTGCGTTGTTGGTACACCCTGGCTAGCATGTGTAATGTCGAATTCCAATGCGTGGGAACGTCACACAGCAGCCTGTGAACAGGGAGTTGTAGCCGCCCTTGCACAGTCCTGAGGGTCGCGGCATCGGTGGTGGACTTGCGAAAATGGGCGCATATGTGCCGCACCTTGGTGAGCAACTCACTCAACTGGGGGTAGGTCTTGAGGAACCTCTGGACCACCAAGTTGAGCACGTGGGCCATGCATGGCAGGTGAGTCAGCCCACCAAGATGCAGAGCCGCCACCAGGTTACGCCCATTATCGCAGACCACCATTCCTGGCTGAAGGTTCAGCGGCGCCAGCCACACATTGGTCTGCCCCCTGATGCCCTGTAAGAGCTCTTCAGCCGTGTGCCTCTTATACCCCAGGCTCAGCAGTTTCAGGACTGCCTGCTGCCGCTTCCCTACCACAGTGCTGAAACTGCTGGCCATCGAGGAAATGAGACTTGACGATTGGGGCATCACTGCCACTTGGAGGAGGAGGAGGTGGAGGCATAATGTGCCGGAAGACACACAGACGGAACTATGTCCCGCAATTCGTCGTGTGGGTAGCACATGTGCAGCCCCACGATCGGTCTCTGACCCAGCCTCCACCAGATTGACCCAATGTGCCGTGAGGGAGATGTAATGTCCCTGGCCACCGGTACTTATCTGTGGTCATGTGGACTTTACCACAAACCGCATTTTTGAGAGCGTGGGCGATGTTCTCAGACACATGCCGGTGCAGGGCGGGGACGGCACATCGGGCAAAATAGTGTCGGCTGGGGACAGAGTAATGGGGGACTGCCGCCTCCATAAGGTTGCGGAAGGATTCTGTCTCCACAAGCCTGTACGGCAACATTTCCAAACTAATCAGCTTGGCGATGTGCACATTTAGAGCTTGCACATGGGGGTGGGTGGCTGCGTACTTGCGCTTGCGTGCAAATGTCTGCGGTAGAGACAGTTGAACGCCGCACTGGGACACATGAGTGGAGGAGAGGGAGGGAGATGGAGCTGGAGGGGTCCTTTCGGGGCTGGAGGCTGCAATGTCCTGGCTTGGACGAGACACAGTTGCTGGACTAACTGTGTCAACGTCACCAGCTGACAGAAGTGCAAACCATTTGGTGGGGTGTTTTCTCTCCAAATGTTTGCGCAGGCTACTAGTGGTCAGGTTGTTGCGTTTTGAACCCCTGCTCATTGACGTGTGGCACAGCTTGCACACCGCCAAACGAGGATCGGCCTCATCATCCTTAAAGTACTCCCAAACTAAGGAGTGGCGCATAGTACGGGCTGGAGCGTGACCTCTAGGAGCACTTGGGGAAGTAGTGACTCGGCCCTGGCTTCTCCTCGTCGCAACCCTCTGGCTCTCTCAACAGCTTGTGGTGCTGATGTTCGTCTCACAGTCTGAACCACTGTCTCCAGTTGCCTCATCCACCCAAGTAGGATCTGTCCCCTCATCATCCCCCAGGTCTTCCTCAGACTCCACAGTGACGTCCCTGACAACTACCTCCGACAACAGTGTCTCGTCGTCATCTTCTACCAGCTCCTCAGACGCCACTGCTAACTCCCCACTCTCATAACCCGGAGACTGCAAAAGGTCCTGAGAATCAGGGCATAGCAGCTCGTCCACTGGCACATCAGGGAAGTGGTGGCTGAAGAGTTCCATGGATAAATTTTGTCCGTGGGACATACCCCTAGAGGGTTCTGGCTGGGGAGAAGGAGGGTGAGTTGGAGGACAGACACCCTGGCTCAGAGAAGTCGACTGGCTGGATGAGGGGGCAGACGAAACGTGGCTGGACGTGCTCTCTGCAATCCACTGAACCACCTCCTGTTGTTGTTTGGGGTCTGTCAGAGTTGTAGGACGCTGCCCTACCAACTTCTGGAGTTGACCAGGCACCCTGACCTTACGTGTTTCCACTGTACCCACAGCAGCCGGCACTGTGTGACCACGCACACCATGGTCATCACCGCTGACCACTGCACCACCACGATTCCCACCTCTCCCTCCATGACCACCTCTTCCATCTCTCCCAGCTCTTCCCCCTCTCCCCCTGACCCTGGGGTTCTCCATGTGCACAGTAGCAGTATTATATTATTATAATTGTAAAGGATCAATACGGTATCTATAGACTCTGAGGTATATAGCAGGCTGATGAAATGTATTCACTAGTCACTGCACTGTGTATTACGGATCAGTGAAATTAAACGGACAATGTAGATAGATATGCAGGTACGATTATTTTCAGACCTATCCAAAAAAAGATGTATGCAGTTTGCGCAAATAAAACGGGAATCCACAGATCAATACGGTATCTATAGACTCTGAGGTATATAGCAGGCTGATGAAATGTATTCACTAGTCACTGCACCGTGTATTACGGATCAGTGAAATTAAACGGCCAATGTAGATAGATATGCAGGTACGATTATTTTCAGACCTATCCAAAAAAGATGTACGCAGTTTGCGCAAATAAAACGGGAATCCACAGATCAATACGGTATCTATAGACTCTGAGGTATATAGCAGGCTGATGAAATGTATTCACTAGTCACTGCACCGTGTATTACGGATCAGTGAAATTAAACGGACAATGTAGATAGATATGCAGGTACGATTATTTTCAGACCTATCCAAAAAAAAATGTACGCAGTTTGCGCAAATAAAACGGAATCCACAGATCAATACGGAATCTATAGACTCTGAGGTATATAGCAGGCTGATGAAATGTATTCACTAGTCACTGCACCGTGTATTACGGATCAGTGAAATTAAACGGACAATGTAGATAGATATGCAGGTACAATTATTTTCAGACCTATCCAAAAAAAGATGTACGCAGTTTGCGCAAATAAAACGGGAATCCACAGATCAATACGGAATCTATAGACTCTGAGGTATATAGCACGCTGATGAAATGTATTCACTAGTCACTGCACAGTCATGCACAGGAATATATCTGTTTAGATATGTATAGTTTGATCTATGTGGCTGGACAAGGTGTACCAGGCAAAGCTCTGCACAGAATGCAGGCTTACAGCATATACTGTATAGTTTTCTTCAGAGAATCAATTGGCTTTTAAAAGACTATTGTGGCTTCCTATTCCTACACAGAATACAGGCTTACAGTATATACTGTTTTTCAGAGTATAAATAGTCTTTAAAAAGACTGTTGAGGCTTCCTATCCTAACTCCTAACTGCTTGCTGCACACACTACACGAGCTAACACTGTCTCTGTCTGTCTCTTCTCCTTCCCAAAAGCACAATGAGACTGACGCTGCAGGTCCCTACCTTATGCAAATTTAGGTCACATGTCACTGCCAGCCAATCACTGCTGGGGAGGTATAGGGGATGTTACATCACAGCAGGCGTTCCCACAGGCTTCCCTTTGATGCTGATTGGCTGAAAAAACCGGGCATTTCAAACTGGCAGTGACGCACGAATCATCACGAGTCCACACTGGCTCGGGATGCCGAGCCAAAGCGGGCAATATTCGTGCGAATCCCGAATATTGCCGCTTCGGCTCGCTCATCACTAGTGGTTATTAATGGTACATACTCAGATTAGGCCACTGTAACTAGTGGGGTACCACAGGGGTCAGTATTGGGCCCTATTCTCTTCAATATATTTATTAATGATCTTGTAGAAGGCTTGCACAGTAAAATATCAATTTTTGCAGCTGACACTAAACTGTGTAAAGTAATTAACACAGAAGAGGACAGTACACTGCTACAGATGGATCTGGATAGACTGGAGGCTTGGGTAGAGAAGTGGCAGATGAGGTTTAACACTGACAAATGTAAAGTTATGCATATGGGAAGGAATAATGCAAGTCACCAGTACATACTAAATGGTAAAATATTGGGTAACTCTGACATGGAAAAGGACCTAGGAATTTTAGTGAACAGAAAACTAAGCTGCAGAAACCAGTGTCAGACAGCTGCTGCCAAGGCCAATAAGATAATGGGTTGCATCAAAAGAGGCATAGATGCCCGTGATGAGAACATAGTCCTGCCACTTTACAAATCGCTAGTCAGACCACACATGGAGTACTGTGTACAGTTCTGCGCTCCTGTGAACAAGGCAGACATAGCAGAGCTGGAGAGGGTTCCGAGGAGGGCAACTAAAGTAATAACTGGAATGGGTGGATTACAGTACCCAGAAAGATTATCAAAATTAGGGTTATTCACTTTAGAAAAAAGACGACTGAGGGGAGATCTAATAACTATGTATAAATATATCAGGGTCAGTACAGAGATCTCTCCCACGATCTATTTATCCCCAGGACTGTGACGAGGGGCCATCCTCTGCGTCTGGAGGAAAGAAGGTTTGTACACAAACATAGAAGAGGACGGTAAGAGCAGTGAGACTATGGAACTCTCTGCCTGAGGAGGTGGTGATGGTAAGTTCACTAAAAGAGTTCAAGAGAGGCCTGGATGTATTTTTGGAGGGTAATAATATTACAGGTTATAGTTACTAGAGAGGGGTCATTGATCCAGGGAGTAATTCTGATTGCCTGATTGGAGTCTGGAAGGAATTTTTTTTCCCTAAAGTGGGGAAAACTGGCTTCTACCTCACAGGGTTTTTTTGCCTTCCTCTGGATCAACTTATAGGAAAACAGGCCGAACTGGATGGACAGATGTCTTTTTTCGGCCTTATAAACTATGTTACTATGTTACATATTTATATGGTTTAAACTGGAACTCAATTAAAAGTTAAGTTTTAAATAAACAGCTCATGTAAAGAGACGCTCTATGGTCAGCTGACCAAATGAGTTGTATTACTGATAATGTTAAGGTCTAGCACGTGCTGTGAGTTTGTATTCTAATATGGTTTTGTCAAAAGCGTTGAACTTTAGGGAAGCCAAATTTAATCATCTTAGAGAGGGAAGGTAGCAAAGAAGCACTAAAAAACTATAACGAAAGAATGGAACATGTAAAAGACAGATAAAGAGCTAAGCTGGAAAATGAGAGGCTCATTGCCAAAGAAAGTAAATCTAAACCTAAGATGTTCTTCAAATATATAAATACTAAAAATGTTAAACCTGAAAAAGTTGGCCCATTATTGAATGATAAGGGAGAATTTGTAGAGGACGATGAGGAAAAAGCAAATTCATTAACAATTTTTTTCTCCAAATTTTAATTTCATGTCCCAATCTTTAAAAATTGGGTCAAACCAATCACTATACCATTAGGTGAATTCTTGAAGGGTTTAGTTTCCAAAATTTAACTTTTTGGGGTTTAACACTGTACTGCTACCTCAGAAGCTCTGCAAATATGACATGGCACCCAAGAATCATTCCAGTGAAATCTGCCAGCCAAAACCAAATGGCTCTCCTTCCCTTCTGACTCCTTCAAGGTGCCCATACAGCAGTTTACAACCACATATGGGGTATTGCCATATTCAGAATAAATGGTAACCATTTTTGGTGCTTTTCCTCCTGTTACTCCTTGTGAAAGTTGAAATTGTAGGGCTAAAGCAACATTTATTGGAAAAAAATGTAATTTTTTATTTTCACAGTCAATTGTTTCTAAATTCTGTAAAACGCCTACACCTCTCAAGAAATTCCTCGAGGGATATAGTTTTCAAAATGGGGTCACTTTTTGGAAGTTTCCACTGTAGGGGTACCTCAGAGTCTCTTCAAATGCGACATGGAGCCCAAAAACCATTCCTGCTAAATCTGCAATGTAAAAGTCAAGTGGCGCTCCTACCTTTCTGAGCCCTGCCATGTGCCCATACAGTAGTTTACAACCATATATGGGGTGTTTCTTTAAACTGCAGAATCAGGATAATAAATACTGAGTTTTATTTTGCTGTTAATCATTCTGAAATGGCAAATCTGCACAAAAGAATATTTTAAATTTTCACCTAATTTTTCTGATTTTGCTTTAATTCCTGTGAATTCAGGTTAGAAAATTGTGAACGTTTCCAGGCCTAATCCCATTTCCTTTCCCCCCCTCCTCCTCCTGCCCTTGGTGTGGAATATTCCCCCCCACACAATGGAGCGTGACAGTACTATTTTTATTTAATCTGGGCTATCAAATACCCATTTTTAGGAGTATATAGAATAAAAGCATTAGTAATTACAGATGAGAGTGTGCATATCAGTATAATTTATACCAAGTAATTTTTATGAAGTACCATGTGTCATGAGAAAATCTCAACATCAGTTGGATAAGTAAAAGCATTCCAAAGTTATCACATAAATTAACATGCTAAAACTGACTGCGTCCTGAAGGGATTAAAAGGGAATGGAATAATTTATTAAATAGAAATACACCTATATTACGTGTATTTCTGACACAGATTGCAGCACAAAGGTCCTTTGCGCGGCAATCTGTGACTTTTCCCCGCTCTCGCCAGGTCTAAGAAAGTGGGTGTGCTGTGGGCAGGGAAGGAGACAGGCCATAGGCCCATCTCATTTACCACTTTCTACGCCTGTTTTAGCTAGCTGTCTTACATTTAGATGCAGTGGTGGATTGACTGAAGTTATGTAGAGGCCGGCGACTCTACATAACTCTAGTGAATCCACCGCCAACTATGGGGGATATTAAGACAAGCGTCTAAAATTCCAGTCTTACTAAATGTGCCCCAATGGATTTAGCAAGATGCTGTATTCTGTAGAAAGCATGAAGGGCTGTGGTTTCAGGAGCAGTACATATTTAACCCTTTCCCGCTCATTGATGCACTATTTCATGACAGAGTGAAGGTAGCTAACGTTCAATGCTGTAATAGTACATCACTGTGACAGCCATCACTTGTGGGTGCCAGCCATATTTCACAGTTTGCATCCTTCTACCCTAAGAAATTAAATAGCAGCACAGCCAGTGAATAGAATGGCATATGCAATGTGAACTTGGCATTATCCATTGCAATAGGCATTAGGCAGACACCTTTGTGTGAACATCCAGTAACTAGTCTTATGACCATCAAGTCATCTGTTATGAAAACCACTCAGTATGAAGTTAAACATTAATCTTTATTGGACCAACACAGGCAAACAAGCACTGAAAATGTAGGCTGTTATACTTGATATTGCCTATTTATTCTGGTTCATGGGCTTCAAATATGTTCATGGATTGACGTGTTATTTCTCCCTGTGTTGCTGCTATCTATAAGGAAGGAAATGAATTTGGATCATTAATTCCCTAGAGCATCTCAGTTCTGCTTAGCAGGAGGGATTATTAGTCGTGCATGAAGATACATTTAACCATTTCTTAGAAAATGTGTTTGCACATTAAAAGTGTATTGTTTCACAGATTTGAATAAAAGTTTTTCAGGTTATGTGTCCAATGTCTCAGGCTTTGCTTACATCACATTTTAACAGTACATTTGGTGTAAGTTCAAGGAAAGCTGCCAGCAGGACTGGCTTCCGGAGATCTGGGCCTTTAGTCCATAGCATGAGAAAAAAAAAATCTGTAAATCTGTCTCTGATCACTCCAGAAATCCGTGACAATTCCACAAAAAATTGTGGATTTACTATTGATTTCACCCTATACATTTAATATGTGGCATGCTCAATGCTACACAAGAAAAATATTGTGACATTTTTCACGGTTTCTCCATTTATTTCCCATTTATTTTATTTAATTATTACAAAAGAGAAAAAATGCAACATATGACTGTAACCCAAGAAGGAGAGAGGCAGCTGTATACTGCAAAATTTGTAATTGCACGGTTCTTTTCTTTTCTGGAAAATATAGTTGCTGTGATTGTTCATCCAAAATATTTTTGATGTTTTTGTCTTCTCACATTCATAGCCATAACTTTTATATTTTTGCATCAACATTGGTACATGAGGGCATGTTTTTTTTTTTCTTACGATGCGTGACAAGCTGCACTTTTTTAGGTATTATTTTGCCATACATTTTATTTGTATTATCTTTTATCATGGTAGTAAGAGTAGTAGGTGGTGCCTATGTAGTGGTAATGGTAGTGTAAGTGGGTATTAGATGTGGCAGGAGGAAATTAGTGGCAGTAGCAATATGGTACAGAACATTAAGATGGGTAGGCCCACAGCGACAGTGGCATGATGGCTGCAGCCATAAAGTAGTCATGGCATGCACCTTGGTGCACAGCGCGAATTGCGAGGAGCGGTTTACGTTCTCCACCATGTGACAGTACAAACCATGGATGGCTTTTTGGAAAAATAATGCCAGCTAGGTATCTTCCTGCAAGGCTGAGCACACACCATCAGCTGCCTAATGGCAGCAGAGTCTACTAAATGGTACGGCAGCGACTAGGCCACCAGCAACTTAGCTAGGTGAGAATTAGCTAGGGCACACATTCCTGACCCCACATTCCATTATCGATGGCTGACAACTGAGCAGAATAGGAGGAGTAGTCTGGGAATAGCAGAAAGTGATGTTGACAATGATAAGGACACTGAACTGCACGTGTATATGGCCTGGCTCCCACAAAGGAGATAAGGTGAAGAAGGCCACTCATGTTGCACTAGCTGGTGGCCACTTCAGTTTTTCTACAGTAACTGGTGATGCCGTTTCAGGTGCTGCAATAGAGTCGTGGCCCCTATGTTTGTGTTTAAACACCCACAGCATATTTTAATTCTGGGGATCTTGCACACAGCACTGTGGAGATACACGCACATGCAGCATACCTCCCAAGTGTCCCTCTTTGGGAGGGACAGTCCCTCTTTTTGACCCAAGTCCCTCTGTCCCTCTTTATTCCTTAAATGTCCCTCTTTTTGACCTGGAGAATTAATGCATAAATGTGCATTAATAAATTTACTAAATTGCTCCTTACTAAACTATCTGTTTGGTTTTTACCTGTATATTAGACAATAACTCCATTATTTTGTGCAATTTGGACCTTAAAATATCTAAAATCTGATGATTTATGTACTAATATTTATATGGACATTGAAGTGCAAGAAAAAAAAGGTCGCAGGGGCTCCAGTAATTATGATTTGGGTGAAGTTAGAGGCATGGCCTAGTATTAAAAAAAACTGCTATGATGCGCGCCACATACATTGTCCCTCTTTGCAATTTTCAAAAGTTGGGAGGTATGCATGCAGCACAGAACTACTGGCAGCCCAGTTTGGCTTAGGTCTTGCATGTTTTGGGCCTGTTCCCACTGTATTAGCAGCATCATCAATTCCTGACACATATTTGGCCCAGGACATTTTGGAAGTTCTGGCTGTACGTTCTCTCTGCTTTTTATTGCTGCCGCTGCCACTGGCATCCTCCTCCTCTGATATTACCTCCTTAGCAACAAACCATTGTCATAGTCCTCATCCTACCTGCCAAACAATGATATTTCATCATCGGCTCCTTGTTCCCCCTCTCGATTTCTTACTCTGTATTTGCCCTTAGTGCCACTGTCGCTACCACTGCGCCTACCGAGACCACTGTGCCAGTATTACCACCACCACAGCTATGCATGAAGTCCCTCACCTCCCCATGAACCTCCTCCTCATGGCAGTCCAAATGCTAACTATTCTCACACAACTCATCAACAGGAAGAGTCTCTTGACTAGCTTCCGTAGTAAGTGGTGCGTTTTTTTTTTTTTTTGCCTATGCTTAGAAAAAAAAGGCACCCCTCTAGGACCTATCCCAGAAAACCCCTTTAACCAATTTTCTATCAAAAGCAAAGTTTTAATTTACCAGAGTGATAAACAGGATTAATCTTACCACTTTGGCATTACTGTTTATGTAACCTCTGTATGCCATACAAATCATTGGTATGGAGAGGGAAATCACCCACCAGTGTAAGCTACAGACCATGATCTGCAGCTGTGAACCATACCAGGAAATAGCATATCTGAGTTCCATGAAACCACAGCCATCCATAGGGAGGTAACCACCTGAAGTCTGGGTAACTCTGGGTAACTACACATCAAGAATAACCATTTTGTGGGAAAGAAGCTAATCGTAATGTTACAAAATAGATTTGGTTACAACCATGTGGAACTATATTACATTGCAGAATACTAAATCTACCAAGAAAAATACCACTCTGTATTCCTAAATAGTGCCATAGCTATGCAGATTTGCCTTTCAGGTTCTGAGAAAGTTGGGTTACCATCATGTGAAACTTTAATAGACTGCAGAATACTAAATCTACCAGGAAAAATTACCCTCCCCACTCAAATATATACAAATATAACCCAGACAACACATCTCACTTCTAAATAGTGCCACAGCTAGGTAGATTTGCCTTTCAGATTCTTGGAAAGTTGGGTTACAAACGTGGAACTGTAATAGACTACGGAATACTAAATTTATCAAGATAAAGCACCATCCTCACTCAAATAAATATAAATATAACCAAGCCAACAGTTTGCAAGGACTGTCAGTGAGAGAAAATGCCTGTTCTGAAAGAATCCTTCCCCATCTGTCAGAAATCTATTAGATCTTCCTCACTTGTGATAGCCATTATTACTCAAGCCTTGTCATTTTAGGAAAAGAGGTATAAGAGGACAGAAATGCAACTCCCAGGATGTCCAGACTTATGGGGCATCAGTAGACATTACATAGAGAATGAGATAAGGAGTGAACTACAACTCCCAGCATGTCCAGACTGTTATTATGGGGCATCAGTAGACATCACAGGGAGAGTGATATAAGAGGACAGAAATATAACTCTCAGGATTTTTAGGAAGTTATTATGGGCTATCGGAGGACAATGCACAGAGTGAGTATAAGGAAAGAACTACAACTCCTAATAGTTGAAAAATTATAGAGGTAAACATTAACCTCTCACACACAACATGGTGACATCACATAGGTCCTTATAAGTCCTTCAACACATCTCTACACTGCTGAGCTCTGCCTCAATGGGGAAATGGTGTGTAATAAAATTGGCTGGAGTGAAATAAGCAAGTTGAAAAGGCTGGGAGGCACATGATAGATGTCAGGGAAATGGGAGAGAAAGTGGCTGTGGGAGACTAGTGCACCCATAAAGCAGTCTTGATCTCCCTGCACTAGCATTAGATCTGCCTAATTTAAAAAGGCATCTGCCCTGCCATGCACCAGAAACTGAAGTCTACTCTAGCTAGGGGCTATAACTTACGCCAGTTTCTGGCAAAAGTTCATGTAAGTCTAGCAGTCCACACAAAGTCCTGCACCATCCACTAAGCCAAGTCTCATTTTCTGATAGATAAAAATAATATAAGTGATTCACACTATACATTAGTGCAAATGCTGGGTACATGTAGAGAGCAGAAAAATTTAATGTGTTCCCCTCTGTGCTGTACTAAGTATCCAGTAAACACTGAAATTAAAAATCATGGTTCAAGACCCGTGAATTATGGTATTAAAAATTCACCCCTAAAACAGGCATTATTATTGTTATCAGGAAGGCACCGTGAAATTATAGCATACAGCCTACGTAAATTCCCTGATTTAGGTGTAAACCTAATGATGGAGGAGGGGGCCAAGTACAGTGATGCGCACCCCAATAATATCCTCAATTAATAAATAAGGTTGCACCTCAGAGATTTACTATTCAATATGCGCCAGCTTGTTACAATCATAAACAGGGGCACTGTCCTGTAAATCAGGGCAAGTGCTCTGGCTCTGCAATACTGCGGCTCAACGCGTTTCTATGCGTGTGGAGCCTCGCATTTCATCAGGAGCCATATCAGAGCCTAAAAAAGCCATTGAAATAACCGCTGCCTAATGTAACAGCTTCGGCACTTAGTTTGTAACCACGCTGCCTAGTGTAGCAGCAGCTTGTGCATCAGCATCAGCGCTGTAATGGCCGCGAAGTGGCTGCATGCACGCCAGGCATATAAGGGCGATGCCCCACCCCCAGCGGCGTGATTAACTAGTGACAACCCATCATACAGGAAAACACCTCCCTGTGAATTTAGATGAATGTCACTTACCAATGTATTGTATATACGTCCCTGGGTAACGTAACTAAATGTTTATAAATAATTACAAGGGGAACATGAGGCGGTTATACCTTATCCATGAAATTTGTTGGTATCCTAGCAATACAGGAAAGTGGTGGGGATACCAAAGGAAGGGTGTTACTCCAATATATACCCCAAAATGTACACAAGAAATATGTGATAAATTGATAAATTGAGAGGGAAGTGAATATTCCGGGTAAATAAAACTGCAAGTATGGTTAAGAATATAGTGACTTACTGTGCAGTGGGGGTAGTGAATAACAACCCATAACTGGTTAAAGATGCATATATATAATGTGGATCAGATGAAGGGAGCAAATTATTGTTTATCATTTAAAACTGCAAAGTTTGCAGGATCCACAAGGGAATGTACCCACAAGAGTTGCAGATTGTTAACTTATCCTCTTATACTCTGACACTGAAATGCAAGTCCTCAGTAAGGGACTCTCCTTTGTTCCCATCCGGAAATTTGACCTTTTCAGATGGGTTAAAGACCTCCATTTATTTGTGCGCAAATTAAAATGGCGCAAGTTTTTTTATGAATGCTGACAGACGTAAATGTGAGGAATTGGGCATTGATGAACAGGATCTTCCGGATGTCCGATTGTTGGCCGAGTTATATACAGAGGGCCAACATGACATAGGTGAGGGTCCCTTTACTACTTTGAGACTTCCTTCAACGAAATTTCCTCCCTTGAGTGACAATACTCCAGTTGACACCTTTGTAACAGTGGTTACCAATAAGATAAGGGCCCTGTCTACATCATTCATAGGCTCAGACAATCTTGCTGAAAAAGAGGCGTTACGTAATTTACAACAAAATGACAATGTTGTCCTCAAACCATCCGACAAGGGTGGCAACATTGTCGTTCTTAGTCATGCACAATACCAAGGGATGTGCTTTGCCATCCTTAATGACAAAGAGACACATAGAAACTTGTCATCTGTCCCTACACTTTTACAAAAAAGAACTTTCAGCTATTTTATCAAGGGCTCTTCAAGATAATCTTATCAGTAAATCTGAATTTGCTTATCTTCTCCCTGAATTTCCGATTCTGGCGGCTTTTTATGGACCAAATTACATAAGGATTTTGACCCTACTAAGGGTAGACCTATTGTATCTGGGATGGGCAGTCTCACAGCAAATACTAATACGTACATTGACACCATCCTCAGACCATTTGTTACTAGTCGCCCTCTTATGTAAGGGATACAATGGACGTTCTAAGTCGCCTTAATGGTATCCACTGAGATAAAGATACTTACCTGGCGAGTTTGGATGTGGAGGCCCTCTACAGCTCTGTCCCTCATGGGTTGGGCAGTAGAGCGGTACTCACCTTCCTATGCCAGAGAGGTGCTCATGTCGAACGACACAATTCGTTTGTTATGGAATTACTCGATTTTGTTCTAAATCTCAGATCTTCCACCAGCTCAAGGAAGTGGCCATGGGGAGCCCTTGTGCCCCCACGTTTGCCAGTCTCTTCCTGGGCTGGTGGGAGAGAGAGGTGGTATTCGGCGGTGATCTTGTACATTTTACATTGTCCATCCTATTATGGATTAGATATAGAGATGAGCGAACATGCTCGTCCGAGCTTGGTGCTTGTTCGAGCATTAGTGTATTCGCATATGCTCGCTACTCGGACGGGCATATCGCGATCCTCGAGGAAATGGCAACTTCCTCTTCCTGCATGTTAGCCACCTTTTTTTCAGCCAATCAACATGCAGGAGAGTCTTTGGTAACCCCTAGCATCATGTGGAACCCCTACAAGTCGATAGCAGGGATTGGCTGGCCAGATCAGATGACCTGGGAATATAAGAATCTGGTCCCACGCTTCTCGCGTCATACGCCATCTGCATGAGATTAGGGATAGAGCTGCTGTCTCTCAGGGAGAGTGTTAGGGCCTGAATTTAGATGTTGGTTAGGCAGGAATCACCCACAAAGAACCCAACAGCCCTTCTAAGGGCTACAAGCACCTTTTTTTTGGTCTCCTCCAGGCTGCTGGCTGGGACTTGTAGTGCAGCTTCCGCCATCTTGGCTGCACACTGTGCACAGCGACTGGTAGCAGAAAGGGGACAGCACATGGTCCACACAGACCCCAATGAAATTGCCCAAAGTCCTCTCAGTACTCATTTTGCTTCTGCTGTACCTTGGTTGCTGGGTCTTAGTGCCAGTCTCCAAATACGTTTTTATTCATATTCTTATTCTATAAACTAGTCCAGTGAAAATTGTGAGGTGTGTGATACACAGCCACAGTTAGAGAATAATTTTTTTCACTCAATTGAATAAACTACAGTCCAGAACAATTGTGATTGCGGTAGCCTAGCCGCAGTCTGAGAATAGTTTTATTCTAGTTAAAAAACACAGTCCAGTAAACATTGTGAGGTGTGGTGATACATACGCTCAGTCTAGAGAAAATTTTTTTCACAGTTACATAAACTACATTCCAGTGAACAATTGTGAGGTGTCCGATACACTAGCGAGTCTAGAGAATAATTTTTTTTTCAATATATTAAACATACGGTCCAGTGAACAATTGTGAGGTGTCGATACATAGCCGCAGTCTACGAGAATACGTTTTTATTCTCAGTTATATAAACTACGTCACAGTGAGTACAATTGTAGAGTGTGGAGTTTTACACTAGCCGCAGTCTAAGAATAATTTTTTTCACTCATCAATAATACATAATTAGCGTACAGGTCCAGCTGTGAACAATTGTGAGGTGTGCCGACACTAGCGCAGTCTAGAGAATAATTTTTTCACTCAATTACATAACGACAGTCCAGTGACAATGTGAGGTGTGCGATACACTAGCCGCAGTCTAGAGAATAATTTTTTACTCAATACATAAACGACAGTCGTGAAATTGTTGAGGTGTGCGATACACTAGCCGCAGTCTAGAGAATAATTTTTTCACTCAATTACATAAACTACAGTCCAGTGAACAATTGTGAGTGTGCATACACTAGCCGCAGCTTCCTACAGAAACAATTGTGAGGTGTGCGGTACACTAGCCGCAATCTAGAGAATACGTTTTTATTCTCAGTTATATAAACTACAGTCCAGTGAACAAATTGTGAGGTGTGCGATACACAGCCGCAGTCTAAGAGAATAATTTTTTTTCACTCAATTACATAAACTACAGTCCAGTGAACAATTGTGAGGTGTGCGATACACTAGCCACAGTCTAGAAATAATGTTTTTTTCTCAATAACATAAACACAGTCCAGTGAAAAATTGTGAGTGGCGATACACTAGCCGCAGTCTAGAGAATACGTTTTTTTCTCAGTTATATAAACTACAGTCACTGAACAATGAGAGGTGTGCGATACACTAGCGCAGTAGAGAATAATTTTTTCACTTCAATTCAGAAACTACAGTCCAGTGAACAATTGTGATGTGTGGATACACTACCACAGTCTATCGAATGCGTTTTATTCAATTATATAAACTACAGTCCAGTGAACAATTGTGAGGTGTGCGTTACACAGCCGCAGTCTACAGAATACAGTTTTATTCTCAGTTATGTAACTACAGTCCATGAACAATTTGAGGAGTGCGATACACTAGCCGCAGTCTAGAGAATAATTTTTTTTCACTCAATTACATAAACTACAGTCCAGTGAACAATTGTGTGAGGTGTGCGATACACTAGCCGCAGTCTACAGAATACGTTTTTATTCAATTATATAAACTACAGTCCAGTGAACAATTGTGAGATAATAGCGAGTTCTAGAGAATATTTTTTTTATGAAACTACATCCAGTGAACAATACATAGCGCATCTAGAGAATATTTTTTTTCACTAATTACATAAACTAAGTCCAGTGAACAATTGTGAGGTGTGCGATACACTGCCGCAGTCTAGAGATACGTTTTTATTCTCAGTTATATAAACTACAGTCCAGTGAACAATTGTGAGTGTGCGATACACTAGCGCAGTCTAGAGAATAATTTTTTTCACTCAATTACATAACTACAGTCCAGTGAACAATTGTGAGGTGTGCAACACACTAGCCGCAGTCTAGAGAATATTTTTTTTCACTCATTACATAAACTACAGCCAGGTTGTGAGGTGTGCGTACACTAGCCGCAATCTAGAGAATACGTTTATTCTCAATTATATAAATACAGTCCAGTGAACATTTGAGGTGTGCATTACACTAGCCGCAGTCTAGAGAATAATTTTTTTCACTCAATTACATAAACTACAGTCCAGTGAACAATTGTGAGGTGTGCGATACACTAGCCAGTTAGAGAATAATGTTTTTTCACTCAATACATAAACTACAGTCCAGTGAACAATTGTGAGTGTGCGATACACTAAGCGCAGTCTAGAGAATTCGTTTTTATTCTCAGTTATATAAACTACAGTCCACTGAAAATTGAGAGGTGTGCGATACACTAGCCGCAGTCTAGAGAAATTTTTTTCACTCAATTACA
>ONZH01027225.1:0-50144 GCA_900303285.1 Rhinella marina
GCAGGGGTCCGGCTAATGGGAACAGCCGCCCCCCCCTGCAGCTGATCGGGCGGGTGCAGCTCCTGTACATGTACGGCGCTGGTCGGGAAGGGGTTAACAATTAGTATGAAAGCCAAGTATCCACCGAATTCCGAGACTGTCCTGCCAAATCTGGGGCAATACAAGTACAGATAATGTAGTAGATGTCCCCTGCAGTCCTATGTAACACCACAGATAACACAGTGATGCCTCTCTGAGTACAGATAATGTAGTAGATGTCACCGGGAGTCCTATGTAACACTATAGATAACACAGTGGTGGCTATCTGAGTACAGAAAATATAGTAGTGTTAACTGCAGTCCTATGTAAAACCACAGATAACACTAGTGCTGGTAATGTGGTAGTGCTACATGTAGTCCTATGTAAAACCACAGATAACACTAGTGCTGATAATGTGGTAGTGTTACCTGTAGTCCTATGTAAAACTACAGATAACACTAGTGTAGATCACGTGGTAGTGTTACCCACGTCCTTAGCGTGCCTCTCCCATGGGACTCCTTGCTGGCGACGCTGTCACCTCTTCCGTCTTCTTCTTCTTGCCCCCACAGAATGTCCTGATGCAGCTGCGTCAAGACATAGGAACACTGTGGGCATGGTGATGGTGACAGACAGACACACACACACAGGGACAGACACACACACAGGGACAGACATACACAGCTAGGCCTCACCAAACTGCAGCCTGGCTCCCCTCCATACAGCAACACAGCTCTCTGCTCCTCTGGCTCTTCCCCCACTGGTCACATGGGCGGATGACTTCAGGAAGGTTCTTTAGCCCAGTGTTCCTCAACTGCAAACTGCCGCCTGCAGATCTCCTGTCCTCTCACACAGCAGGGTCTCCATGTTCTCCTATGTGATGCAGCTTGAGCCTGTCTACTCTTTCTGCCCTGTCACTTATCCCCTGCAGGAGGCAGGGAGACCAATGTTTAGCTACATCTCATAGAACTATACTGGAGAGTCAGCACACACAGATTGTACAGACAGTGTGAGGGGGTTTATATAACTGCGGCTAATCACTGTATAGACCTACCTACTTTTTATCTGCAATCCTGGCCCTTTAGATAGATGACACATTATATTTTCTAAAGAATACAGGAATATACAGAGGAACATGGAAGGAGGGGAGGGGCCTGAGAGCTGCCAGTAGGGATTTGATAGGTGATAATGTCATCCTTTAGTTCACAGGAAGTCAGCCACTGGAAGAGACCAAGTTCTTCGTTATACATTAGAGCCAGCTTTTGGCTGTTGGGCCTGGTCAGACTTGAGGCCATTTGACCAGATTCTCATAATGAAAAGGTTCAAAATCTATGCATGCTAATGAGTTAGAATGTAACGAACTACATTGCTAGAATACTGGTGGTCAGTTAGCATTCTATGTAAAATTTAAAAAAAAGAGTTCTTGAAACAGGACATGATGCTGTGTTTGACTGAGCCATTGAGTCTGTTCAAACAAAAAAAAAACATTAGTTACAGGAATGGGAGCTCTTTTCACTGAGTTTATTGGTGGGGGACCTGTAGTTCAGACCCGCATGATCAATACAGATGCCAAACAAAAGGGATCAGCAACCTCTGTAACTCCAGCTGTTCTGAAGCTGTTCTCTTTTCACTTCTATGAGAGTTACAAGAACAACTGAGTAAGTGTATTTGCTGGGAGTTGTAGTTCCACAGTTGGAGACTGGAGTATTGAAGGTTGCTTACACCTAGCCTGGCAATGCACAATACAGTTCTGTTTGGTGAAATGTTAATTTGTGTCAGGGTGGGGTTACATGGCGTTCTTGGGAGCCACAGCTGTGGTGAGATCAAGGATGGCAGTGTAGCAGTGCAGCTAGGGCCGATGTCAGCACTCGGCATACCCGAGCAAGTGCTGGGGCCCACTGCTCCTGGGGGGGCCCAATGCGAAGTAGCGTCACCAGGTCAAAACATTCAGAACTAGAGCCAGGGCCTGAATGTTATGGCGGCTGGCCAGGGCCTCCATCAGGGCAGTACTAGCGTTACTGCTGTCAGGGGATGACAGGCTGGGGGTTATGTTTATGTTTGTACTCACTGGTAATGGGGCCCGGCACTGCCATTGTACTTCATGCCAAGCCAGCATCAGAGTGCTCACAGTAGCATCACGTGTGGTCGGTCTGGCATCTATGAGGCACCGCTGCCCTAGTAGTATTCTCTAATCACTAATTACGCAGTTAAGCAGAGTCTAACTAACACTGGTCAAGTTACACGTAATTAGTGATTAGAGAATACTAGTAGGACAGCGCTGGGGCCTAATAGATGCCATACTAACCACATGTGATGCTCCTCCTTCACCTCCTGCTGCTGCTGGGGCCACGGGCGGGATCTCTGTGGCACTGGACTGTGTTCCCGTAACATTTGCCCACAGCATAGCGGAGCTCGTCTACCCATCTCATGGTAAGTGCCAAGGAACATGAGAGCCTGCTGGGGAGAGAGCTACTGCGAGCAACTCAGACCTTGGCTAGAGAGGGCGTTACCAGTGTTTTACCTCTGACTCACAACAATAGATGCCTCACTTTAGCCAACCAGCTACACTGCTCCTTCCTCCAAACAGTCATTGCTTGCATAGCTCTGACAGGGGGGGGGACACATTACTGTGGGCACTATAGGGAGATTAATGGGTTTAGTGGGGAGGGAAATATTATGGGCACTATAGGGAAAATACAGGGGACAATGTGGGGACATTACTATTGGCACTATAGGGACATTACTGGGGGCAGTGGGGGGACATTACTGGGAGCACTATAGCATACCTCCCAAGTGGACAGGGACAGGGATCCTTAAATGTCCCTCTTTTTGACCTGGGGAATTAATGCATAAATGTGCATTAATAAATTTACTAAATTTGCTCCTTACTAAATTGTCTGCATGGTTTCTACCTACATATTAGACCAAAATTTCATTATTTGGTGCAATTTTGACTTTAAAATATCTATAATCTGATGATTTATGTGTTAATATTTATATGGACATTGAAGCACAAGAAAAAAATTGCCGCAGGGACTCCAGTAATTATGTTTTGGGTGGAGCTAGATGCGTGGCCTAGTATGAAAAAACTGCCGTGATGCGTGCCGCAGACATTGTCCCTCTTTGCAATTTTCAAAAGTTGGGAGGTATGCTATAGGGACATTACCGGGGGCAGTGGGGGACATTACTGGGGACACTATAGAGATTTTACTGGGGGCAGTGGGGGGACAGTACTATGGGCACTATAGGAAGATTACAGGGGCAGTGGGAGGACATTACTGGGGGCACTATAAGGAGATTACTGGGGGCAGTGGGGTGACATTACTGGGAAAACTATAGGGACATTACTGGGGGTAGGCAGGCATTACTATGGGCTATGCAGCATACTATGTAGCATGCTCTGTCTATTGTATTTGGCAACATCTATAATACATGCAGTTTAATTGCCGCATGCATTGTGCAAAATGCCACAAGGGGGCACCCTAAGAATTTATCACCCAAGGGCCCACATGAACCCGGAGCCGGCGCTGCGTGCAGCAATATAAATGAATAGAGTCACATTGTTACTCGCTGTTTGCTGCGACGGAATCGCAAAAAATCCAACTCTGCCGTATGTTGGTGGGGGGAGGGGAGGAGTGATGAGCTATGGGGCCCACTCATTTCTAGTTACCACCCTGTTGGCTCAGATGTCATCACAGACATGGAAGTGTGAAAGTGGCCCAACTGTGAGGGAGGGACATAAATATAAAACAGAACCTTACATATAATACCCTGAGCTGGCCTCTTCCTTCAAGTTGTTTGTTTAACATTCTTTTCAACCATGCCTTAATTATTTCTCTTCATGGAAAACTGGGTGGCGGCCATTACAGTGATCATCACCCAATTTTTGCAGGCTCCTAAAGGTTACTTATGCAGGGATACATGCCAACCCTATATAGCAGTATAATTACACAAATTTGCTCTCCATGCCTCTAGGGTAGGATAGATATATTGTTAGTCACCCAGCTTTCTCAGAATTATTTATAATATTGGTTAATATTTTCAATGTCCAAGAATTATATCTGGCCTCTCTGACAGATCTCCCTGCCCAGTATGGATACCGCTGCTGTAGCCAAGTGTCACGCCCAACCTGCAGATCTACGTATCTTTGTGAACAGTTTCTTCTGAGAATCAAATTATGCAAACCTGGCACACCCATCATCCTCCGTCGCATAGAAGGTACCAGCTGAGGTCAGGTATAATTACAGGATAAGAACAGAACTGAAATCAGATCCTATGGATAGTCACATCGTACATAGTGCAGCCTAGATACAGCAGTGGGTTATGAGGGTTATTACACGTGTTGCTCTGACACAACCTAGTCAATCCCAATAATAAAAACTTAAAGAGGCTCTGTCACCACTTTCTAACCTATGTAATTAGATACATAGGCATATAGGTCTATTATTCCTCTCCCCAGACATACCTGTATATAACAGAATCCATCAGCCATTAGCCGGGAAAAGTAACTTTTAAAAACATGCAAATGAGTCTTCGGAGCACCAGGAGGTGTGCTCTTTTCGTCCGAGCGCCGCATCTGCGACGCCCTCCCTGCTCCTAAGCACGCCCTGTATCCTGTAAACCCGCCCCCTCCTTCATGATGGACAGCGCTAGACTCTCTGGTCTAGCGCTGGAATCCTGCGCCTGCGCACTCATCCCGGGTACGGCGCATGGGCACTACATCGAAAGCGCTTGCAGTGTTCGGCGCTGCAAGGGTAGTGCGCATTAAATAATAATAATAATAATTAATAATAAAATCTGAAAAAACTATGGACACCTCTGAATGTATTTTTTTTTATTTATTTTGGGCTAAAACACCCTTTTCTAATACTAAGGGTACAACCACAAGGTCAGATTTCTTGATACCATTTTGTAAGCCAAAACCAGCCATGAATTCAGAAGAAGCCCTATTTGTTCTTAATACTTTCTCTTCTTTTATACTTCACTTCTGAAGGAAATCTGACCGTGTGGCCATACCCTTATTAGAACTTAAATTAGTGTTTAGAAGCTGCAGGTGACTGAAAGCCTGAAGACTGCAGAGGAAAAATGGCTGAAATTTTTTAATGAAGACCAATTGTAAAATGCTTTTTAGCCCAAAAATAAGTGCAATACAATAATAAAACAAATCATTCAAAGCCTTTAACCCTTTCAGTACCGGGCCACTTTTCACCTTAAATCCGACGACGATTTTTGCAAATCTGACGTGTGACTTTATGTGGTAATAACTTTAGAACGCTTTTACTTATCCAGGCCATTCTAAGACTGTTTTCTCGTCACATATTGTGCTTCACGACAGTAGTAAATTTGAGGCAAAATATTTCATTTTTATTTATATAAAAATACCAAATTTAGCAAAAATTTGGAAAAATTTGCAAATTTCAAAATTTCAATTTCTCTACTTTCAAAATACATAGTAATACCTCCAAAAATAGTTATTATTTTACATTCCCCATATGTATACTTTATGTTGGCATCATTTTATAAATGTAATTTTACTTTTTTAGGACGTGAGAAACCTTAGAAGTTTTAGAAGTTTAGAAGCCATTTTTCAAATTTTCAACAAAATTTCCAAAACCATTTTTTTGAGCACCAATTCAGTTATAAAGTGATTTTGGGAGGCTTACCTAATGGAAATCACTAATAAATGCCCCCATTTTAATAACTACACCGCTCAAATTATGAAAAACTGATGTAACAAACTTTATTAACCCTTGAGGTGTTCCACAAGAATTAAAGGAAAATGGAGGTGAAATTTCAAAATTTAAATTTTTTGGTAGATTATTCACGTTAATAATTTGTTTCTTGCAACACAGCAAGGGTTAACAGCAAACTAAACCTTAATATACATTACTCTGATTATGCAGTTTACTGAAATACCCCATATGTGGTGGTAAACGTCTCTATGGGTTTGTGGCAGTGGTCAGAAGGAAAGGAGCGCCATATGGATTTTGGAGGCAGATTTTGCTAGAATGGTTTTTAGGCACCATTTTGTAATTGAGAGACCCTGACGTACCCCTACAGTGGAAACCCTCAAAAAGTGACCCCATTTTGGAAACTACACCCTTTAAAGAATATATTAAGGGGGTACTGGCTACTTTGACCCCCTTTTACGGAATTTACGGAATTTGGAAACACTTGGCTGTGAAAATGAAAAGCTTAATTTTTCCAATAAAATGTTGCTTTAGCCCCAAATTTTTCATTTTCACAGGGGGTAACAGGAGAAAAGCACCCAATAATTTGTTCCCCATTTTCTCCTGAATATGGCAACACCCCATATATGGTGGTAAACAGCTGTGGGGGCACATGGCAGGACTCAGATCAGAAGGAGTGCCATATGGATTTTGCAGCACAGATTTTGATTGATTGGTTTGCGGAAGCCATTGATTTCTATTTTTTTTTAGTTATTGTCTTATGTGGGGGCTCATTTTTGTTAAGTTTTACACATTAGATGCATTATTGAACAGAATAAAATCTTTTTTTGTGTTGCCATTTGCTGAGAGTAGGGTCTAATTTTTTGCTGGACAAGATGACGGTTTGTTTGGTACCATTTTGGGGTAAATACGCCTTTTTGATCGCCTGCTATTACACTTTTTGTGAGGCAAGAGGGAAAAAATGGCTGTTTTGGCATAGTTTTTTAAAAAAAAAATTTACAGCATTCACCAGGGAGGCCATCTCATGGAATATTTTTATAGAGCAGGTTGTTACGGATGCGGTGATACCCAATATGTCTAACATTTTTATTTTTGTTAAGTTTTACACATTAGATGCATTTTTGAACAGAATAAAATCTTTTTTTTGTTGCCATTTTCTGAGAGCCATATTTTTTTATTTTTTGGGCGATTGTCTCAGGTAGGGTCTAATTTTTTGCGGGACAAGATGACGGTTTGATTGGTACCATTTTGGGGTAAATACGCCTTTTTGATCGCCTGCTATTACACTTTTTGTGAGGCAAGAGGGAAAAAATGGCTGTTTTGGCATAGTTTTTTTTTTTTTAATTTTTACAGCATTCACCTGGGAGGCCATTTCATGGAATATTTTTATAGAGCAGGTTGTTACGGACGCGGCGATACCCAATATGTCTAACACTTTTATTTTCATTAAGTTTTACACATTAGATGCATTATTGAACAGAATAAAATCTTTTTTTTGTGTTGCCATTTTCTGAGAGCCATATTTTTTTTATTTTTTGGGCGATTGTCTCAGGTATGGTCTCATTTTTTGCGGGACGAGATGACGGTTTGATTCGTACCATTTTGGGATTAATACGTCTCTTTGATCGCTCGGTATTACACTTTTTGTGAGGCAAGATGATCAGAAAATGTCTTTTTTTGCATTGTTTTTATTTTTTATTTTTTACGGAGTTTTCCTAGCGGGGTGGGTCATGTGATATTTTTATAGAGCCGGTCGATACGGACGCGGCGATACCTAATATGCCTGCTTTACTTTTTTCCCTATTTTTTACAATTTTTTCTAACTTTATTTTGGGAAAATGACGCTTTTTTTTTTTTTACTTGAAACTTTTATTTTTTTTTGTTAAACTTTATTTTTTTAACTTCTTTTTTTATTTTATTTTTTTGTCCCAGTCTGGGACTTCAACTTTTGGGGGTCTGATCCCCTGCACAATGCATTACAATACTTCTGTATTGTAATGCATTGGCTATAAGTGTATTACACAGTGTATTACACATATTACGGAAGCCCCCTGGATCTCACAGGCTTCCGTAGAAGGCAGCCCGATGCCTAAGGAAGGCATCGGTCTGCCTTCTCTGCCATCGGGTCCCCGTCACAGCAGCGCTGGGACCCGATGAGCTCTTCCTCCCAGCGCTGGCATCGCACATGCCGCGTCAGCGCTGACCGCGGCAGTGTGAGGGTTAATGCACCGGCATCGGTGTTTTCACAAGGGGACGTTATAACTGTATGGGGCCAGCCACAAGGGGACGTTATACTGTATGTGGGCAGATACAAGGAGATGTGACACTGTATGGGGCCAGTCACAAGGAAACGTTATACTGTATGGGGGCAGCCACAAGGAGACATTATACTGTATGGGGCCAGTCACAAGGGGACGTTATACTGTATGGGGGCAGCCACAAGGGGACGTTATAACTGTATGGGGGCAGCCACAAGGGGACGTTATAACTGTATGGGGCCAGTCACAAGGGGACGTTATACTGTATGGGGCCACAAGGAGACGTTATACTGTATGGGGGCAGCCACAAGGAGACGTTATACTGTATGGGGGCAGCCACAAGGAGACATTATACTGTATGGGGGCAGCCACAAGGAGACATTATACTGTATGGGGCAGATACTGTACATGGAGACATTATACTGTATGGGGCCAGCCACAAGGGGACGTTATAACTGTATGGGGCCAGTCACAAGGGGACGTTATACTGTATGGGGGGCAGCCACAAGGGGACGTTATAACTGTATGGGGCCAGTCACAAGGGGACGTTATACTGTATGGGGGCCACAAGGAGACGTTATACTGTATGGGGTGGCCACAAGGAGACATTATACTGCATGGGGCGGCTGATGCCAAGGAGGCATTATACAGCATGCTTGTAATTTGATGTACACTATTTTAGGGGCATCCAGGCTGGCACGGTCATGCTTGTGCTCTGGCTGCTTTCCAGGATATGACCAATATCTGTGGATGGTGTTTATGTGAAAAACGCTGTCTAAAAAATGGGGGGAAAAAATAACAGACCTCACCTCACATAAAACCAAAGCGACTTGCGCGGCAGTTTATGTTAGAAATGTGTCTGCGGGTCGTGGAACCTCAATTACCAAAAAGCTTGTTTGTAAAGCGTATATAAAGTTTAATATTAAAAAACAAAGCCTGCTCGCCCCTCCAGTGCTCCAGACTAAAAAAAATACCTAGGAGCCATTGGCTCCTGAACTGAAAAATTTAGGAGCCAAATTAAATGTTTAGTCGCCAAATTTAAGGCTGGAGCACTACACGGGGAGATGTTACAGGCGGGAGCACTACACAGGGGGAGATGTTACAGGCTGGAGCACTACACAGGAGGGGGAGACGTTACAGGCGGGAACACAGTAGTTATGTCCAGTTATGTGCCCCTTATAGTAATATACCCAGTTATGTGCCCCCTCAAAGAAATATGCCCAGTTATGTGCCCCTCACAGCAATATGCCCAGTTATGTGCCCCCTCAAAGAAATATGCCCAGTTATGTGCCCCCTGACAGAAATATGCCCAGCTGTGCCCCATTACAGAAAAATGCCCAGCTGTACCCCTTCAGAAATATGCCCAGGACTGTGCCCCTTCAGAAATATGCCCAGGACTGTGCTCCCTCAGAAATATTCCCAGGACTGTGCTCCCTCAGAAATATTCCCAGGACTGTGCCCCCTCAGAAATATGCCCAGGACTGTGCCCCTCAGAAATATGCCCAAGAGTGTGCCCCCTCAGAAATATGCCAAGGAATGTGCCCCCTCAGACATATGCCCAGGACTCTGCCCCCTCATAAATGGCAGCAGGAACAGCTGCCAGAGAGCGGGACATACCTCCCCCGTACCAGGACCACTGGACGGCCACTGAAATCCGGGACTGTCCCGCCAGATCAGGATGGTTGGGAGGTATGAGACTTGCACATACACCACTTGTTAGTTCCCGATAATTGCCTGCTCATCAAAGGGAGTGAGAGCTGTACTGACACTAACCCCTTTCAATCTGATAAAACTGGAGACAGCAGATCAGGGGTATTCTGGTTACAAGCAGCAGTACTCAATGCCAGGCAGCAGCTACAAAAGCAAATATAGTTATGTAAATCGACAGATAAAAACGGGATCTTAATGTAATAGTACCCTTTTATAAACCCCTTGTAAAATCACTTCTTGAATATGGGGATCCTTATACTTTCCATAAGGATATATGAAAGCTATTAAAGGTTCAAAGACGGGTGACCAGATTATTAAAAGGGATGAAAGGTCTCAGTTATGAGAGACTTAAAAACTGTGCTGGTTCAGCTCAGAAAAAAGAGGATTTAGAGGTGATCATATTTACATGTATAAATACATGAGTGGCCAATACAAGGATTTGGGGCATCATTTATTCATTCCAAGGACTTTAAAAGGACCAGGGGACATTTATCACGTGTAGAGAAAATGTGATTCTTTGTAGTTAAAGTAGTAAAACTACGGCATGCCCTACCCTTAGAGATAGCAATCACAAAAAAAAAAGTGTTTGATGCTTATCTAATAGCAAATGGCATTGAGGGTTATAATTACTCTTACAACGAATATTGTGTAATTGATCTGAGAAAGGTTGAACTTGAAGGACCTGTGTCTTTTTCAACCTATGGAACTATAGAACTACTCATTGGGTAAGCTTGTTTCTGACTGTCCCTATGTGTATAAGTAAACATTTTCCTTTCCCTGATTGTCCCTATGAGTGTGATGGCTGGGACACCTGTCCCTGGCTGTCCTTATAACAGGATGCCAGCCTATTTGCAGACCAGTGGTTCGGGCGCCAGACTGTACTAGAGTCAAGTCTCTGCTGGACACTAGGTATCTTGCCTTTCTATGAAAGCAGTTTCTCCCTGATATCTCTTCTGTACTTTCCCCTATCACCTACTTTGAGTAACCTGCCTCTCCCCTCTCCCTGACAAATCACATCACCTCACCTACCAGCACCTTTAGCCAACTCCCTGTGACTGATTACTTCCCTTACAGTGATGCACACATGGCGGGTGGAATACCAACCAGTTGGGTTCCTTATCTTTAATTAGTTAGGCAGTAATCTATTGATTATGATTTTCATGATGCAAAATACTTACTGCTCCTCGCTCCTATATATGTCTGCTACATTGTGTCTTGTTGTGGACCTACAACATGGGGCCACTTTTAGATTATTTGGCAAGGCCACTTTAAGTTATCAATTCACCCCTGTGCATGGGGATGTATATTGATGGCCTATGGTATGAAGCATTTAACCTATTTACATGGGTAGACAGGGGCGTAGCTATAGGGGGTGCAGAGGTAGCAGTTGCTACCGGGCCCAGGAGCCTGAGGGGCCCCAAAGACCCTTTGGCCACATAAGAAGACACCAGTATTATAGAAAGTACATGTTGATCGTTACACCTCTGGCTGGAGGGAAGGGCATAGGTCAAGAATTTGTCATGGGGGTTGGGGGCATTGGAGGGTTGGGGGGGGGTGATGTTTCAATTTTTGCCTCAGGCAGCACAAAGGCTATGTGCTTCCCTGCCCCTGGCCACAAAGCACTGAGGGAAGGGGGGCCCCAAAGTGAACTCTTGCACCAGGTCCCATAAGCTTTTAGCTACGCCCCTGTGGGTAGATATACTGCCGACAAATCATTTGTGGCTGCAGAAACAATCCAATCAGCCGACGAGCTTTGTGGTCTGTAATCTGATCATAAGGTCGTTTAGATGATGATCGGCAGATTGAATGTTTCTTGCAAATGTTGGTTCCTGATCATCATCCCATGTAAAAAGGTCTTAAGTTGTGTTTGGGATCTTTTTCCCTAGCCTGAAATGCCTGATTACAAGAAATAGTAGCCTGCATTCAACTCCGCAATTAGTGACGATAGTGGAGACCTAAAGTTCCCTTAAAGGCCACAAGTTAATGATCAAGGTGGGAAGGAGTGTTCCTTGGAATGCTCCTTCCCAATATTGCCCTGGGTAAAGGGGCCTTTAAATGGGCCGACACAACAGTCAATTAATGGGAATGAACCTTTGGTCCCCAAAACTGCCTGAGAGGTGAGAGCTGCATTTACATGCAGCAATCACCTCTACTACTCCATTGCTCATCCCCATACACATTCCATGTTTTGGGGGAGCAGATCATTGTTTACACTGCACGATCTGCTGTCCAAAAACAATGATTTAGGAGACCACAAATGCTTGTTTATCGGGAGACCGGCGGCACCTTTACACATTGCAGTATTGGAAAGGAGAATTCCTACGAAGGCTCCTTCCTGATAATTGCCCCGATCGTTGGCAATGTATAGGGTTTTTAGATTTAGCATCTCAAACAAGGGCTCGCACAAGTGTTCAGATTTAGTGATGATATAAGAACACATTCATCACAATAAGATAAGACATTTAGCTCATTACAACTGTGTATTTTCATCATATCACAAGATAATGAGGATGACATCATGCATTTCCCACACTTCAGCCTCATCGATAAATTTAGATCCTGGCACATGTCAGGTACTGAGAACAGATTGTTACACCTAGAATACTAATTAGTTCATCAGATTAAATCTTATAACATTCATAAATATAGAAGTAAGGCTGAGTTCACAACACCGTTTGGCTTTCCATTCTTCTGATCCATCAGAAGAGAGAGAAGAAATACAGAATCCAGTAAAAAATAAAACAGATCCTGTTGCATCATTTGCATCAGACCTATAGAAATCAATGGGTCCACGTGCAATACATAAAAAATGCAGACTGGACAAAGACCCAAACAATGGTCAAACAATGGTGGATCCTGTTGCATCAGTTGTCAACCATTTGAGCCATTTCCATCTGAGATCCGTTTTTTTTTTAACCGGAAAAAAGTCCTGCATGCAGTACTTTTTTCTGTCTAAAAAAACAGATCTCAGATGGAAACGGCTCAAACAGATGACAACTGATGCAACAGGATCCACCATTGTTTGACCATTGTTTGGGTCCTTGGCCAGTCTGCATTTTTTATGTATTGCACGTGGACCCATTTGTTTCTATAGGTCTGTAAAAAAAATGTCATCTATGTGCTGCGCGGATCTGTGCAGCCGTTCCGCTAGTTATTCCGCTGTTTTGCAGACAAGAATAGGCAGTTCTATTGGGAAGATGCTTTATGCACATGGCCATATTATCCATATTTTGCTGGTTCGAGGTTTGCAAACTGCAAAATACATACAAGTGTCTGCATTAAGCCTCCTGTGGCTATGTCAGAGATGGGAATATTCCTTTAACTCTATGTCTAAGATTATAGGTGGTAAATGGGGAATAAAATGTAAAAATATCTTATATTATGGACATGTGTTAATGGTATATTATGTATACAAGGAAAGGCAAGGCCGTATGTGCCACTGAGGGAGTCAGCCCATGTTGCAATGTGGCTTATGAAGACAGATAGCCCCTCTTGGACCTTATGCTCATTCCCTTTGGGTCCTTATGAACCTACAGAAGTCTCCCTCTGTGCCAAAGTACCCTAAAGATAGATAAGGGCGTGGAGGATCACACCTACAAAAAACTAAGAAGAGTAAGCAGCAAAAAAATGTTGGACTACTGTTCTTTGAAGGGTAATTGTAGTACAGAACATTACAAGAAGCAGGACCTTTCCTAAACTGTGTAACCTATGTACGTACGTGTCTTCTCAGTACTAGAAAAAGCTTCTCCTAGAAAGAACTGCAAAGTTCTACTGAACACACTTGCCTTGACTGGTTGTGTCACACCCTGGTCTATGTCATTTGGGCATTCCACATGTCTTAAATTATTCATGAATAATCTGTCATTCCTTCCTCTTACACTTATTAATTAGGAGATTCATGAGTAGATATATAAGAAGCATGGGTCAGGACATCCTGCATTACTGAGAAGCCAGAGGGCAAATACTAGGGTATCCTGTCACCAGCAGAAATAAGATGTATCCTTACAGGCAACTCCGATACTCATACAGCCCTCATAGGAATCCTACACTGACACCAGAACCAGATATTGACCTTCTCACCAGACAGTTAGATGAAGAAATGATGAACATGAGGACTGACCTCGAGAGGAGGATTCATCAGCTCCACCAGGTGCCCCATGCATTGCCACTGTTGGAAGTGGACATGAGAAGGAGTCCAGCTTGGAACAGATACCCTATAGCCTCTGTGACCAACTCTTCTTCCTTGGCCATACCAAGAAAAGAGAACTTTGAGCTGACCTTTGATGTGAGTCCGTTTTCTCCTGAAGAGCTGACTGTGAAAACGGAAGGGAGAAGACTTATTGTGACTGGAAAACGAGACAAAAAGGTGGAGATGGAGAATGGCAACTACACCCATGAGTTCCGGGATTTCAAGAGAGAAGCTGAGATTCCGGACGACGTGAACCCTGAGGATATCCAGTGCTTGTTGTCCAGCGATGGGAAACTATGCATTCAGACTTCATGCCCGTCACTACCAGCTGCCCAGGAGAGACTTGTTCCCATCCAAGTAGGCTGGGCACCAGGTGGTAGACAGTGAGGTCTCTCATAGTCCACTGCACTTAAGGTCACCTATGCATATCGCTGTAATAATTTCCATTTTGCCCAGTGCATGGGACTTACACTTTGCCTAACAATTTGATTTCCACCCGTATTTTGGAGATATAAAGTTGCATTATTAATGATAATTCATTAAATACAGGGGACATTCATAGATGTAGTTCATTTCAGGGCAAAAATCATAATGGTGATTGATGAGAAACCAGCACTTATGACCCTCTTCCACAGCTTGTTTCCCCAATACTGCTCTGCTAAGGTTTTTGATTGTGTACAGCAGGAGTCCAGTGCAGGTCTAAACAGCTGATGACTAAGGGGATAGATGTTCCTATTCCTTCACATGAACCTTATGCAGGGGCAGATTGGCCATAGACCTTACAGGGAAATTACCCGGTGGGCCACTGCCCAGGGGGCCTCCTGAGCCCACCTCATGGGCGGCCAGTGGAAGTTTTGGGGATGTATTTTGTGCTGTTGGCAGTATTTTGTGCTGGACTGTGGTGTTTGGCTCTGTTGGGGTGGTATAATGTGCCACAATATTGTATTGCTGGCCCTGCCTTCCATCAATTTGGACCCAACTACAAAACGGGGCCATTTTTAGTATTTTTTCCAGGGCCACCGTAAGTTCCCAGTCCGCCCCTGACCTTATGGCAACTGCAATGGCTGCCTATTTGAGATGTGCCCCTATCTTCCACATGGCAGTTTTAGGGAGGAATTAAAAGGGTTGCCTCATTTCAGCAAATGACTTTTAGCATGAAGAGAAAGTTAATACAAGGCACTTACTAATGTATTGTGATTGTCCATATTGCTTCCTTTGCAGATTTGATTAAATTTTCCATCATTTCTAGGAGTTGCGGGCATCGCTGCAGAGTAGATACGAGGAGGGCAGAGAAGGCAGGGCTTTTTTCTATAGTGTGCAAGTATGACCACTGCTGCTGGATTGCAGGGTGGTCATAACCCCTGGATACAAGCAGTGTATAATGTGAAAAATGAATCAAGCCAGCAAAGGAAGCAATATGGACAATAACAATATATTAGTAAGTGCCTTGTATTAACTTTCTCTACATGATAAATGCTATTTACGGAACTGAGAGAACCCCTTTAAGGTTATGATCATTTCCATACTGATATGTCTAATCTATTCTGTACAGGAAATGAGGGGTTTAATCTTCATGGTTCTTGTATGTCATTCTTACAATCAAGGTATCGGCTATTCTAGACAGTATCTCACATTTATTATTTAAGTCGGTATAAATGTCTTTGCTGTAGATATTAATGATAGAAAAAAAAACATGAATATAAAAATGAAATGAACGAATGAGGATTTTTTGTTTTTTATATTATTAAACTATAGCTAACATAAAAGCCTATACAAAGTTGGTGTACCACATTTAGACAGTAGAGGGCGATAGTAATTACAGAATAAGAGCAGACCAGAGATGATGATATGATATATATGCTTTAAAACCTGTGGCTCTTCAGCTGTTGCAGAACTACAACTCTCAATATGTCCTGACATTTAACAGGATTTAGATCATTTCTTCTGAATCAATGATGTATTTTTGGTCTGAAAAACAAAACATCCAAATCAATGGACACACACTACCAGACAAGCAGCCAGTGTGGGGACTTAGATTCACACAATGCCCCTATGATTGATAAGAAGTGTTGTCTTAGGGACAAAAGGAGAAGAGGATTTCAAGCAATGTAAATGTAACCAGCTAAGTAAGCTATAGAAAACCACGGTACTGTACACAATATTTAGAAACAGGACCATTGCAGAGGGCAATTAAAAAGTGACTTGAAGGTTGGACTTTTTAAAAAACAAAACTTAAAGGAACTTTTCATGTTGAACATGCAGATCGATCTATGGGCAGCAGATTGTAGAGCAGATAGAACAAAGCAAAGTGTTATATAGTTCTGTCGGAAAAGATTCAGTATAATTCAGTATATACAGATTTCCATCCATTTCATCCTGCTCATTCTAGGTTTAGGAGCCCAGTAGGAAATAAATGACTGCCATCCTTGGATGAGCACATAAATAGAGATTGCTGTCAATCACTGACAAGACCGCCCACTTGACTTCTAAGACCAGAATGAGCAGGAAATATAAAGAATAACTTACAAGTTACCGGTATACCGAATCTTTTTACACAAAAATATATATCAATCTTTAGCTCTATAAGAAGCTACCTTCAGATCAGAAACCACAATTTAAGAGGTTCCCTTTAACCCCATCCTGTATTAGGATGCAAATGGATAAACTACACAGAGGATCTTTAAGAAGTGATTGGGGAGAGGATGGACCCAAACACACTGAGGAGGTGTATTCAATTTCTGGTAACTTTCCTGCAATTCTAATACGTTGCCGTCTCCAGAAGCTCAACATTTCTCCACAGAGCAACCGCCTTAATTCCCAACTAGCCAATTTAGGAGGTGGGATGTCCACTCTGGCAATCCAGGGCAGCCGAATTTCCTTCCCTGGCCATAATGGCGCACAAATGGTGGTTGTCTAATACCACATGGCTATCTCTCTCTACCACTGCACCCCTTACACGGTATATAAGCAATAAAAAGTCATATACTTATAGTTATATATTAGGAAATACAATATATAGGGGCACCAGCCATGTGCACCCATTCACTTGAATGAGTGCGCAATCCAGAAGATACGATGTGGTGCACAACGGAGGCACGGATCAGAAGCCCACGGATGCACTATGGAGTGCTTCTGTGGATTTTCAGTCCGTGCCTCCGCACCTCAAACATTTGTGCACGCACTACTTTTTTCCACTGTGGACCACTGGATGCAGATCGCAGACACCATTCAATCGTCCATGCCTGCAGATGGTATGCAGACCTAAAATGTATAATGCAAAAAAAATGGTGGAATGGCTGTTTTGTTTTCACCTCCCCCATAGAAAGGCTTAATAAAATTGAATTATTAAAACATACAGTAGGTCCCCAAAATGTTGCCATTGAAAAATACAACTAAACAATCAAAAAGAAAGCCTTCATATGGATACATTGATGGAAAACCAGAAGGTGGGATTGAAAAAAGGAAATAAATTACCACATTGTACCGTAGTAAGGGTTTAAAGCTGCCCTTTAGGTAAATGTAAAAATGTGGGAAGGAATTTATTAAGACTGACATTTCTGACATCGGTATTAATTAGAAAACTTGTTGGTATGCCACATAGGATATACCAAATACTGACCACGGGAGATCTGTTAGCTACAAAATGAAATCTATGCCAGCAAGGGGAATTGTATGTTCTAATATATCACTGATATTACTGCTTATGTGCCTTGCAAGGGGTGCAATATTTCAGGCCCTGTCCATGTCCCTCCCAGGTTTTTTTTATAAAAGTGGAAAGAGTGTTTGAAAAGAGAGGTTGCTGTGACTCTTCTATAACAGAAAACTGGCATAGACAGTTGGAAAATTCTCCCTCCCCTCTTTTTATCTTATATATTCAGTTTTCTTCCTCTTCTCTCTCTCATAAATATGCGGTTGTCTGACCCCTGAGCTAAAATTCATTATGGTCTGGAATGTGGTTAAAACAGAGAAAGGAACCCAATCACCTATTTACTGCTGCACCAGTCCAGTGCTGACGGTCACGTTTCCATTGCTTCCAGTCCCCTGTGAAGCAGAAGTGTGACGTCCCATCAATGATCACATCATGATCAGCAGCCATGTAATGGCCTCAGCAGTGACATGTCCCTGAGCATCAGGTGACCACAGAAGCTCTTTGGTAACATGCTGATCTTAGACGCCGAGCCTGTTGAGTGGCTGCAGTGGACAGGATGTCATACTTTTGGTCCACAGGGGACTGGAAACAGCAGGGATGTGATCTCCAGGGCTGGAACAGAAAACTCATTTTTATCCTTAATTAACTTTGGTTTTGGGATCAGACAACCCCTTTAATTGAGCAGAAGCTCAGCGGTCATGTGCTGCTCGGAGACGCTGAGGCCCATTGAGTGGCTGCAGTGGTCACATGACCACAAGTAAGTCGTGGACGAGGAGGGCTCCCCAGTATGTAGCAAGGCCACACGGGTTGATAAAGAAACTTTGTACTTTTATTCCCAACAAATCAAACCTGGGAAAACGCCACAGAAACAACAGTATGGCAATATATATTTTCACAGTTCTGGGAGCACTCACCCTGGTGCTGCGCCACTCGCTGGAATATATAGTGAAAGGTGTTTCCCAAATTAACTATAGGCAAAACCGTATGTACGACTGCCAGAACTATATTATCTCCCCTTTGTGTTATAAATCTGCTGTAGTGTCTGCCGAGGCATCCGCTGTTCACAAACTTATCATCCGGCAAAGTATTGGACTCAGACCTGCCATAACCTCTATTAATATATAACACCACACAGCAATACAGAGCTTCACAGAGTACCTTATACTCCAGATGCAAAGTCACTGTCCCTGTCCAGTCGGACGAGCCTAACACGGTGGCGCACATAGCAGAGCCTACAAGTCAATACTGTGCCACAGGAAAGGATGAACCTAACTGGTGGCGCGCACAGCAGAGCCTACAAGTCGATACTGTGCCGCTGAGTTACCAGTGTAGACCTACACAGAAACAGGCTGATCCTCTAACTTTAGCGTGCACGCTGTCCACGACTCACCAGATCCAGATCTGTTATAGCTTGCAGTGCTGGCGAAACCCTTTCTCCACTGTCTGAAGTTGTCACAAAGACGCTTCTGCTGCTGGTATCAGTTGCTGCACAGATCCAGATCTTCAGCACAGCTTCTCATTCAGGGATTAATCTCTCTCAGACTGCTGCACCACAAGTCCTTGTCTTCCCTGTCTTCTTCACAGAATCCTCTTCTCTCACCTTCCAGCACAAACAGCCCCAGAACACAGTCCAGCCCAGCTCACAAGGGAAACAGCAGCATCTAGTGGCTGGAGTTAGTACTACTGGCAATAACAATCTAATACAGTTAAAGGGGTTTTCCCATCTTGGACAATGGGGGCATATCGCTAGGATATGCCCCCATTGTCTTATAGGTGCGGGTCCCACCTCTGGGACACGCACCTATATTGAAAACGCGGCCCCAGAAGAGAAGGGGGGCGCGCTGCGCATGCGCGGCCGCCCTCCATTCATTTCTATGGGGCCGCCGAAAATTTCCGTTGGCTGCATAGAAATTAATGGGAGCCGGGCCGCGCTTGCGCGGTGCGCCCTCCTTCACTTCTAGGGCGAAGTTCTCAATATAGGTGCGGGTCCCACCACTGGCGATATGCCCCCATTGTCCAAGATGGAAAAACCCCTTTAATAACACTGAACTGATGCAGTCTGTGTTTTTTTTCAAGGCAACACCCTGGAAATAATCACAGTTCACATGAAGGTCCACTCTCACACACGGATAGGACAAAATACTTCTGGTCCACATAGGACAGGAAGCAGCAGGAATCTGACCCTCAGTGCTAGAGATAGGTTAGTTAGTTTCTTTTTTTTAAACACAATCTAGTCCTTCATTTTGGTTTGAGGGTTGGACAAGCCCTTTAATTGCGCAGGGTATTTCAGTTTATAAAAAAGGAGCCTTCCCCCTGGCTGCACATGCTGTAAAAAAATAACATCTCCTGCCGATACAGATCCAATGATTCCAGGGTCCCCGCTGCATGTGATTGGCTGAGCAACATTCACCGCCATTTCCAGCCACGCCGAGACAGGAGCAGGAATTGGAGCACAGCGGGGACCACATGACTCTCAGAGTGGCACAGGCAAGGATAGGCAAGATTCTGTTACTTTCTTATAGCATGTGGATTTTATCTATTGCATACTTCCCAACATGTGCCCTGCCTCTACATACTCAAGAAGGCTGACAAGACCACCCACAATCCTCGAGGACACATTCTTATTAGCACCACCTCATTTGAAGTCCATTTTGTGAGATATTCTAGAGGTAAAGATACTGGGATGTGTCACACTTCTAATGATACATTGGCTTATTACTTTTCTTACCAAGTGGATAAATAAAAATGCTAGGAAGTTCAATGATGATATTAGAGAGGGAAGAAATGTTACGAGCAGCAGGGATTTTACTCATCTCTTCATCTACTAATATTATTTTGGGCAGTTGCTATGCAACTGTCTCAATACTGACATTAGACAGAAGGGCGAAGCTCCCAAAACCATTAATATTTATTGGTCAATATTAAAATAAGGTAATATATGTCACTCAATCAACAGGGAATGATACGTATATAGGGAAAAAATAGGGAGTGGACTGACCCTAGATGGCCCTAGGGTAAGCCCTTTGCCCAGGGGTGCCCCCTGATGGTGGGGGTGCCCTGTCCCCAAACCTAACCTGAATAGCTCTAATACACCCTACACACATTAGGGGAGGGTATTAAACAAACGTGTAAAACTGACGCGTTTCACCCAGGACTGTGGGATCATCAGGGGGTGATAAAAAATATAAAGGGAAGATATTACTAAATGTTAGGCAGAGAATAGTCAAAAAATGGACAATAAGCCAATATGGGATATTGATGTGGTACTTGCCAAAGCCCGATACAGCTACTGAGCGGGTACTGCTGATCAGTAGTGGCAGGCAACAGATGACAAATCCCATGTGGCGATGATGCCTGTGCATCCAGAATCCTGTCATTCTTTGTGTCTTGTCCCTAGCATAGATTGGTTTCATGTCAGTGTATCTGAGAACCTGTAGTCCTCCTAGACCTTACCTTGCTTCTAGCTGTGAAGTTTGTTGTTTGTCGTTTTACTGTGGAATATGCTTTTTGTTTGCTGAGTTTAGATTTTTTTTTTTACTTTAATATTTTCTTGTTCCTGGTTCCTATGACCTTTTTGTCATCTGGCTAGGGTCAGTTTTGCAGATTGGTGTAGTGCCATATATTTCGACCATCGTTCATCCACTTTCAAGCTGAATAACATCACCATCTTCCATCAGTTCCATTACCTGACTGAAATCCCCATCATTCATTTAACATCATCATTTGGTTTCTGTCATTTACTGGTATATACTCCGATACTTTCTACCTGCCAGTGTTTATCCGTGCTTTATAATATTATTTTTGCGACCCTCCAGTTGTTAAGCAATCTGTCACTATTATAAGTCCTCTGAGTATCTGCATACCAGTAAACACCATTAGAACCTAGCAAAGGCAACTGCTATAGGTGAAGTCAACTTCTGCAGTCTTTTGAACAACCAGTGTCATTAAAAGAAGTAGCTAACCTCCTCAAGGAAAGAAAAGAAATATTGTATTATTCACTTATCCTGTTTCTTCAAGGAATTTGCAAAACTGGTGATATCAATAGGTGAGGCCCACAAAATGTTACTGATTTACTCTATCTACTCTACCTATCTCCCCCTACGTCATGTACAAGTGACCATCCAGCCAGAATGTCCTCACAGGTCAATGAACCTCAAAGATTTACTGAAAAGCGCTGATGTAGAGCTCATAAAAACTTTTTTTTTTTGCTGGTAACTTTCTAGTCACAAGGATGTAGCAGCACCTAAACTGTCAGCACATACAGCACAACAAGACCTTCTCCCATAAAGCATGGCTGTGACATAGGCTATTTCTTTGGCCAGTACCATACGTTAGGAAGACTGTAGTATAAAGCCAGACTTTCAACCTTTGGCCATTTCGTCCTGGGGAAAATGGGCTGATACCAGCTTAAAGCTTTGTGTCAAACCTAAATTTAGCTTAAAAATGAAATGATCATAACCTAAAGGTGTACACTACACCTGCAGTAAATGTTATTGGCCTGCTTTGCAGAGTTGAATGCAATCTACTGTTCCTTATTATCAGCCAACTTAGACCCCAGGATTGCTATTTTTGCAAATTTTTTTGTTTCGTTTTAGTTTGGTGAATTAATTACAACCAAGTTAGTAGGAATCCAGCTCAGCTCCAAGAACTCTGTCCCCTGATCACCCCTCCCTGCGTATGGGCTGGCCTTGCTCTACCTCCTGTCAGTGTGACAAAATTCTCTCAGTCCACTGCCTACCAGACATAGATAGGGATCAAAGGGGGGAGCTGGGCCAGTCACACGCAGATCGAGAGCTCCTAAAAGTACAGCACTGTATCACGCTTTTCCAGCTCTGCGGACTGACAAGATCCAACTGACAACCAATATGTCTGACGCTCCAGCCGAAGAATCAGCGCCGACCATAGAGGAGGTCAACACAGCGCCAGTAGAGAACCCCTGCTCTGAACTCAAAGCTGCCATAAAAAAATGGTGAGTGACTCTTATGTAATGGAGAAATGTAAGGTTAGCCGAGGTAAACATATTTCATTTTTATTCATTTTGTTACGTAATATCATATTTTATTTTATTTTTTTATTACATTATTATATTATTAGGCTATTTATGCTGTTCTATAGATATTATATGAAATGATAGAGTCTTAGATTGTATGATATTTATCTAAAGACCCATCAATATGATACGAAACATCTCAGCAAGTTGATGTCATATCGTATGGGTTCATATTGAAAATACCTCTCATGAGGCCGCATCCATAGACAACTGCTAATGTCTGTATCCTGCGTAATAATGTTGTCACAAACAGATATGAAAATATCTGTGACAGCATTACGTTGGCTTGTATTTGTAGCTTTGTACTTAATGTCCTTGACCCGAAGTCCTGTCATTCTTTGTCGGCACAATTTTTGTGATTTTCGCCTGAATGCATGACATTGTAAGGTCTGAGGATTCAATGAAAATTAAGTAAATACAGGGATATGACTGTTACAAAGACCATGTGTATCATTACCCACCATGTGCATGAGATATGCTAGTCAATTCTTCATTCTTGGGGTGTCCATTATAAGCCCCCTATCCCTCAGCCAGCGTAAATAAGCATATCATTCAGATTCCTCTCTGCTTATATGGAATATAAGATGGAAGGATGTGTCTCTTCAGGATTATATAATGTATGCAGGCCACATGGTGAAACATGGAGAAAAAAAAATGATTAAAGGGACAGTACCATGAATTTAAACAATTGAAAAAATATTCCACGACTTCACTGAAATGTTTGTTTTATAATAATGTAAGTCAAGTGTCCCTTGTGTTCATTATTTACAGTTTTGGTGTGATTAGAAAAATGAGTAATAATGTGAAATTCATGATGGATATGCATTCTAGCTACTAGTTTAGTTATCAGTATCTCCGAGGGCCACAGTTACATTTTCTGTAAAGATTATTTGCTGTTTCTGAAAAAAAATTTTCATAACCACCTGATTGTCTGTTGCCCTATACAGTATTTTGGGCCTCAGAAACAGATTCTCGGCCTGAATCAGGGTTAGAACTGAGCAAATTGCCCTTTGGGTTGGATGTTAGCTTCCATATTATACATTACAGAAATACATTGATTGAACAACTTTTATGTTTAGCTTTGTGTTTTTTGTGTTCTTTTTTTTATAAACTGGCTAAAAATGTATATCAAATGTACATGTATGTATAGCGCCACAGAGCTAGCGCCATAGCGTTAAAATAGAGTAGTAAATTAGAAGATATGTGGGTATGTCTGCTGATATGTCTATCAGAATTTGATATATAATATAGCCCCTGACACCCCTAGGCCTCACTTCTGAAAACTGCAGCTGCCCATAACAAACAATACGTAATGAAGGTAATGAAGGCAGAGAATCCAGAGAAAAAAATCTGCAGACTGGTTTGGAGCTGATTGGGAATAGCAGCCTTAGGGCTCATGCACACGACCGGTGCCGGCCCGTGCCCGTATTGCGGCCCGCATATGCCGGGTCCACAATACACGGGCACCGACCGTGTGCAGCCCACATCACGGATTGCGGTCCCATTCACTTCAATGGGTCCGCAATCCGGGAGATGCGGAGGCACGGATCGGAACACCATGGAAGCACTACTTTTTTGCGTTGCGGACCCTCGGAGGCGGATTGCGGACCCCATTGAAATGAATGGGTCCGCGATTCGCATGCGGCGGCCCCAATGTCAGTACCCGTGCGTTGTGGACTGCAAATTACGGTCCACAGCATGGGCACTGACTGCACACGCACGTGAGCATGAGCCCTTAGGGGACATGGATACCAGCCATGTGCATTCCTCATTTTGCCGACCGGAACGGCTGGTCCCTAACAGAACGGTCCTATCCTTGTCGATAATGGGTACAATAATAGGACATGTCCTTTTTTTTTTGCGGAACAGCCATTCAGACATACAGACATGAAATGCACACGGAGTCATTTCTGGGGGAGGTTTTGTTTTTTTGTTTTTTTTTATTTGGCCGCATAAAAAACAGAAAAGACACGGAAAAAAAATATGTTTGTGTGCATGAGCCCTTAGGGTGCCTTCACAAGCGGAAGATTTTGTGGCAGAAAATTTCACAATTGAAAATCAGTTCCATTCAACTTAGTGGGGATTGCAGAAATCCATGTGCTTGCTGCTACATTCAAATGAACGGAACTGATTTTCAGTCGCTGAATTTTCTGCAAGTGTGCCAGTGTGTTTTGTATTGTGTGTGACTTGAGATTACGTGACTTTAGATTCAGGGACTTTAGGAGGGTATTGCATTTATTCATTTGCTTATCATTTTCATTGCATTGTTCAATTTACCTTGTTTTTTTCCTGGTGTAGTCCCCATAAGGCCTCATTCACACGTCCGTATAATGTGTCCGCATCCTTTCCGCATCCATTTCCACAATTGCGGACAATTATGCGGATAGGATGCGGATTCATTCATTTCAATGGGTCCCGAAAAAATGCGGACAGTACACCGTGTGGTGTCCGCATCCGTGTGTCCGTTCCGACTGTCCGCATAAAGAAATCCTCCTGTCCTACTTTTCTCCTGAATTGCGGTCCGTAGCACAATGAAAGTCTATGGATCCGCAAAAAATGCGGAAGACATGCGGAAAGGCATCCGCATGTCATCCGTATTTGCGGATTCCGTTCCAAGAGGGGAGAAAAAAAAAGAAAAGGTACAGATGTTATTCATCCTTCCGTTTTTTGCGGATATGCAAAAAACGGATGACATATGGATACATCCTTTCCGTTTTTTACGGAAAAACGGAACGGATGTCCTGGAAAAACTGAGTTTTTTGCGGAACAACGGATCCGCAAAAAACTGTCCATTTTCCAGGATGTGCACAAATACGGACGTGTGAATGAGGCCTTAGCAAGTACTTGCTCCATGATTGACAATGCAGTCCGGTGAACATTTTGTGCAATGTATGCAGTCCTGGAGCAGCTGTTTGAGGGTGCATATTGCTGTGAGCAAATTGCACATTTGTAAGCCCGCATCCCGCATCTAAATGAGCGAATTGCAACATTGAGATACTTTGACAATATGGAAAGGAGTTTGCTGCTCACTGAGCAGAGACTTGATGAGGTAGATGAGGGGGAGGGTGGTAGCATTGAGGCTCAGGAAAGTGAGTTAAGGGGTTCTCTGGGAATTAGGAAAATAAAAATACTTAATTATTACTTCATTATAAATGTATTTCCAAATACCTTTCATTAGTTATAATGGCTCGTTTTGTCTAGGGAGCAATCATTAGGAGAAACAAAATGGCCGCCGTCCTATTAGTACACAAAAAACCTGTCCTAATCACACAGGAGGACAAGTTTCTTCACAACACTGAGGTAAAGAGCTGCTCATCCTCCTCTCCTACTTGTCAGGGATTATGATCCTGAATACAGTTTAATATGATCTTTAACTGAATCTCTGTAGAAATGGAGTTCGTGAGGAGACATGAAATATAGAGAGGAGCTGGGGATGTGGCTGTGTCCTGCTGTGTGATTAGGACAGGTTTTGTGTGTACTAATAGGACAGTGGCCATTTTGTTTCTCATAATGATTGCTCCCCAGACAAAACAAGCCATTATAACTAATGAAAGGTATTTGGGAATATATTTATAATAAAGTAAAATTTGCATATTTCCATTTTCTTAATTCCCGGAGAACCCCTTTAGGTAGTTGGATAACAGAAAAAGGAGCAGAGGGAAGAATGCCAGGGAGGCTAGCCCTGATCTGACACACCCCAACAAGTTTGCAAGTTTGGCAGATGAGGGGGATGCCACTTCAGGGAGAGCACTGCTGCAGCCGGACACTTCCTCTGCCAGTCAGGGGAATGTCAGCTCCAGTAAGCAGGGGACCAGGAGAGCAGGGCAGGCCAGACAGGTGCTGGTAGTGGGAGACTCAATTATTAGAGGTACAGAGAGGGCAATCTGTTACAAAGACTGGGATCATCAAACGATGTGTTGTCTTCCTGGCGCTCGAGTTTGAGATATCACGGATGATAGATTACTGGAGCCATCATGGTCCACATTGGCACCAATGACAAAGTTAGAGGTAGGTGAAGGGTATTTCAGGGACTTAGGTCAAAAACTCAGGGCAAGGACTTCATTTTTCCGAAATATTACCTATACCACAAGCCACACAAGAAAGGCAGCAGGAGATTAGGGAGGTAAACAAGTGGCTCAAGAACTGGTGTAGGAAGGAGGGGTTTGGGTTCCTGGAGAACTGGGCCGACTTCTCTGTCGGCTACAGGCTCTATGGTAGGGATGGGCTGTACCTCAATGGGGAAGGGGCAACTGTTTTGGGAGAAGATGGCTAGAAGGCTGGAGGAGTGTATAAACTAGGGACTGGGGGGGAGGGTAACTACATTATAGGAGGGGAGGATAGTGCAGATAGAGACCTGGGGCAAGGTAATGGAACTGGGGGAGGAATGGAAGGAGGGACTAGAACAGTTCATAAGGAAAAGTCTAGGACAAAAAATATACAAAACCCTCTCAATTGTATGTACACTAATGCCAGAAGCCTGACTAATAAAACTGGTGAACTGGAATTAGTGATGTGTGAGGAGAACTATGACATAGTGGGAGTAACTGAGACATGGCTGGATGATACCTATGACCTGGACAATTACCGTACAGGGTTACAGTCTGTTTAGAAAGGATTGTCAAAACCGGAGAGGGGGAGGGGTCTGCCTTTATGTAAAGTCCTGTCTAAAGCCCACACTCTGGGAAGATATAAGTGAGGGACATGAAGATGTGGAGTCACTGTGGCTAGAAATACATGGAGGAAAAACAATCATAAAATACTGATAGGGGTTTGTTATAAGCCACCTAATATACCAGAGTCCACAGAAAATCTGCTACTAAGGGAAATAGACGAGGCGGCAAATCATAGTGAGGTCATTATTATGGGGGACTTCAACTACCCAGATATAGACTGGGAAACTGAAACCTGTATACAGTATCTCATAAAGGAAACACCTTACAATTAGAGATCAGCGAACATGCTGGAAACGAGCGCTGTACCGCTCGGCTTCCCTGTGATCGCATGGGCGCAGGCAGCCGCTTCTGTCCTCCTCAGGAGGACGGAAGCAGCTGCCTGCGCCCATGCGAGCGCAGGGGAGCCGAGCGGTACAGTGTTCGTTTCGAGCACGTTCGCTCATCTCTACTTACAATTAATTTTGTAACTTGAGGGACCACTGTATCTTGTAGCTTTCTGTTCCTCCATAGCAGTTGCAACATATAAAAGGGAATCTGTCAGGACATATCTGTAAATGAAGCCAACCCAATTTCCAGATGTGTGCTTTCCCCTTGAATACAATGGACTTCCTCCTTTCTCCTATTCTCCTATTCTGATCAATGGTCCAAATTCTGAGAAAAACACTTTTTTTTATAACATGCTATTAAGCGCCTTGGTCCAATGAGAGCATTGCCATTGCAACTAGAGACTCCGCTCATTTTCCTTGCCTTCCGTGCCACGAGCCCTTTTGTGAAATCTAGCGGCTGTGCCTAGGAGCTCTCACAGTACAAGGCTGGAGACTGCCAGGCAGATGGACAGACAGATATTAGGGAAAGGTGCGTATTATATCTACTCTGTCTGGCCCTGTCTGTCAAAGTGGTGGGAGCACGGCCTGCAAGGAAAAAGGCTCTGGGTGCAACGGCAATGCCCTCATTGGACCAAAGAGCTCATTAGCATATTTTAAAACATGTTTTTCTCAGAATTCAGGGGGAAAGCACACATAGTGGGTTGGTTTCATTTACAGGTATGTGCTCACAGATTCCCTTTAACCCCCGGCCAACCAGCACTAAGGAACTCTTTTTAATGCATAAAAATAAAGTATATTACTGTATTTTTCGCTTTATAAGACCCAAAAGTAGGAGAGGAAATGGCAGTGTGTTTTATAAAGCGAATAAAGTGATCTGGTCGATGTAAGGTCTGATATGGGGGTTTGATCTGATATCTGATATGGGGGTCTGATCTGAGTTCTGATGAAAAATATATTTTTTTTTCTGATTTTATAATCCAGTGCATTTTTTAAAGCAAAAAATACTAAATTTATATCTGTAAGCTCATTTCTTAGGTCACTAACGTGTTGAGGAATTACAACTCCCATCATGTCCTGAGAGCAGCAAGTGTACATAATCCCATTTGTCCAGGGGAAGGGATTAGACACTGTGTTGCAGACGTCCACACATTATACATCAGTAAATCTCACTCCCAGAGTCACAGGAGTAAACAAGTAATATAAGTGTCATGAAATTACCCACACAGCAGTTATATTTATGGAGCCTGTGTCACTGCCCTACATCTGAAACCTCACAGTGCGCAGCCGCAGTGCTGGAGACTCTGAATGAACGTGATATGTGAAAATTATAGAGGGAGATTTATCAAAACTGGTGTAAAAGAAAAATGACTGAGCTGTCCATAGCAGCCAATCAGATTCCACCTTTTATTTTTCATAGCTCCTTTCAAAAATTAAAGGTGGAATCTGATTGGTTGCTATGGGCAACTAAACCAGTTTTCCTTTACATCATTGTTTTTAGAGTTAGACTGGCCCATCAAACTGCCAGAGGATCCTGCCAAGTTCTGGCACGATAATAGACCTCTAGCAGAAGACAATTACATTTGGAGCTGACCTCTGAAACAATATCCTATTAAACATTCTTCAGGATAAATCCTGCATGTGAAATTATAAAAATTATTGCATGCAGATTACGCATGTCTTATCCACATGGATTTTTCTGCTAAAATTCCACAGCATAATATAGTAGCACCAAAATAAATTTTACGTATATTTTCTGTGCAAAAATTAACCTGCGGTGCAGATTTTGAAATACGCAGCATTGCTATTGTTTCTGAAGCTTTTTAGTTCTGATTTAACCCTTTACAATGCACAGGGGGAGATTGAGGCAAAACCACATCAAAAACTGCAAGCTTGCTGTTGGAATCACTGAGAAATTTGCATCAAAATCCACACAGATATTCACAGATATCTGTGTGGATTTTGAGAGATAGGTAGATAGATAGATAGATAGATAGATAGATAGATAGATAGATAGATAGATAGATACCAAGGATCAACCTCCGGCACTCCAGATATTCTGAAACTACAACTCCAAGAATGCTCCATTCACTTCTATGGGAGTTGTGAGAACAGCTGGTCATGTTTGGATGCTGGGAGTTGTAGTTTCACAGCAGCTGGAGTGCCGAAGGTTGCTGATCCCTGATATAGACAGATAGATGATATAGATAGAAAGATAGATAGATAGATAGATAGATAGATAGATAGATAGATAGAAGAAAAAAACAGGCCGCACTCTCACTTCAAGGGGTTCTCCAAGTTATATTTATTGATGACCTATCCTGTCCCACACCCAGCACCCCTGCCGATCAGCTGTTTGAAGAGGAGGCGCGCCGTACCAGCGCTGCCTCCTCTTCATTATTTACATGCTAGCCATAACATGGGTAGCTGTGAGTAGGTGTAATTACACCTAACCGCCCCATTCATTTCAATGGGACGGCTCATTGGCATACAAGTCTATGGGAGCAATCCTTCCCATTGAAATGAATAGGGCGACTTGGGTGTAATTACACCTACTCAGCGCTACCCATGTTACAGCTAGTGTGTAAATAATGAACAGGAGGCACGGCGTGCGTTTCCTCTTCAAACAGCTGATCGGCGGGGGTGCCGGACCCCCACTGATCTGATATTGATGACCTATCCTGAGGATAGGTCATCAATAAATTTAACTTATAGAGAACCCCTTTAAAATAACAGTGAAAAAGTGATTTTATTCACCCATGCAGGAAGCGAGATGTTTCGGCTCTATACTGGAGCCTTTCTCGCCAGTATTGAGCCGAAACGTTGCGCTTCCTGCATGGGTAAATAAAATCACTTTTTCACAGTTATTTTAAGTGAGAGTGCGGCCTGGTTTTTCTTTTATTACTGTGGTCTTTGTCAGACCAACAGGCCTGCACCTCTTTTTTGTATACTGTGCTGTCTTTTTTTGTTTTATTACAGGTCCCTGCGCGGCATGCCAGGAATGTTACCACTGTATTATCATTTAGGCCGATGACCTCTTGTTATCACATGCTGCAGGTACAAGGTCCTCTCCAGCCGCCTGCTGTCATGGTGGCTGCACATGGTGCAGATTAGTGTGCAGGAAATCTACACCAAAGCTGCACATAAATCCACACTATTTAGCGCTTTTGTGGTGCATTTTTGTGCAGATTTTTGTGCGTTTTTTTCGTTTATGTAAACAACCCCATTGAAGTCTATGGGGAAAACCCCTCTACAGAAGGTGCAGAATCGCACTAAATATTCACATGCTGCAGTTTTTAAAATCCAGACAGCAGGTCAATTTACACATCTAAAAGTCTCATTCACTTTGCTGGTACTGTATTACGCTGCATTTTTTCTTCACCAAATAGTGCAAGTGTGTTAAGGCCTCATCCAGGTAATGCTGAATCCTCCTATCATGAAATGTTCTGCGACTTTCTAAGCCTTTCACATCATAACCATTTTCTGGATCTCTGCTTGCCGTCAATGAATAGAAACATTTCTGTTCTAGAGGCTAAAAAACAATCCTAACTTGGTTCTGCTCAGCTGAGAATTTGTTACAATGTATCAGGTGTGACCTAAACCTAACAGCACACTCCTCTTTGATTTTTTTTTTTTTTGGTCTCCAAACTAATATCCCTTATCTAAACTGATACATTGTAACACACTGCATCTGTCTGAGCAGTGGCTTTGAAAAAAAACAGCCTCTACAAAAGTAATATTCAAAGTTCACAAACCAAATGTTGCTGGAGGGCTGGGGGTCGAGCTGGGTGGAATGCAGCTCTGCGGTGAAGATCACTGGGTGGCCACTGTAACAGAACAGACATCATTTCATTTCAGGGGGTGCCCTGGCAATGAAGAGTGTCACATGGACAACAGACATAAACACTGGGGCTCCCCTTGCACCACATATCTGAACTGGGAGCCAAAAACCTAAATACATGCCCCCTACATCCATACAATGAAGCTTGCAGTGGATGTCAGTGCCCGGCGTCTGTTACTGCAGCTTTTAATTCTAATTTGTTATCCTCATGCAACCTTATTACACGCACAATGTCAGATTCTGCCGATGCCCGCTCTTATTCTATTTCAGCTAGAGCTGCAAGTGACCCACATTTTCCCTGGCATATCGCCATAGTTACAACGATCGGCTCATGAAATGACACAGCCTTTTCTCTACCTAGCGACCGGGCACCACTAGGCATATCTAAAGTCCATAGAAAGTGTGTAAAAATTGTGGCTGGCATCATACACAGGATACGGGTCTTCTGGCATCTGATAACCCAGACATGCTGCTGGCCTTGGTATGGGAAAATCATTTGGCACTATATGGCAGCGGTATTATTTAGGTTCGGTATGTCACTATTATGGTATTGGTGCCATTTAGCGGTGTATTATTTAGACCCAGTATGGCACTATTACATTCCTCCCAACTTTTGAAAATGGCAAAGAGGAACAATGTGAGTAGTGCACATCACGGCAGTGTTTTTTCATTCTAGGCCACCCCTCTAAGTCCACCCAAAGCATAATTACTGGAGCCCCTGCGGCAATTTTTTTCTTGCCTTTCATTGTCCATATAAATATTAGCACATAAATAGATATTTTAAGGTACAAATTGCACCAAATAATGAAGTTCTGCTCTAATATACAGGTAGAAACCATACAAACACTTTAGTAAGGAGCAATTTAGTAAATTTATTAATGCACATTTATGCATTAATTCTCCAGGTCAAAAAGAGGGACATTTAAGGATCAAAGAGGGACAGAAGGACTTGGGTCAAAAAGAGGGACTGTCCCTCCAAAAGAGGGACACTTGGGAGGTATGCTATTACAAGATATGGACAATCTATGGCAGTATAATGTAGCCACTGTATTACAATATTATTTTAATGATATTTCTGTGGTATTATTAAGCCACTGTATGGCTGTAATCTTTCTGCATCACAGGACAGTATTATGTAGGCACCAAATGGTGGTATTATTTAGGCACAATCTGACACTATGATGAATTAAATTATTAGGTGGGCACTGTATGGTATGTAGTGCTGCATGCCGCTGTATTATTTAGACACAGTACAGGATTACGGTACTAGGTGGATACTGTATAGCACTATTATTTGGGCAGTATTATAACAGTTCCATACATGTGGACCTCAGGGTCACAGTAAGTGACCATAAGTGTTAATTCTGTAAAGGGACAACTTGTTTTCAGTGGCTGAGAATACTACTAATAAAGTGACAAGTAATTTGGCAGTGGACCTAGTTGTCACTTTTGCAGAATTTCTACCATATTGCACAAACACCTTGTATTAGCTAAGTTTAAAAACATTTAATAAAATTTCTGCTCCAGGCAAATTGTAGAAGAGCAATGCAGGTAACGTGTAGGACATACTCCTGAGCTCATGGTGCCAGCGATTACTTGGCACCCAGGAGCTGTCCACATGCATGGCTGCTGATGCAGACTGACAGGGAGCTGGCTGTTTATCTGACAGCACAACCCCCGGGGCTGACACTCCCTGCCCGCAGCCTGTATAACACAGGGGGGTTGCTGAGTCAGCCTGGGCCTCATTAGCTGCAGATAAAGGGAGCAGGATAGCCGGGGTGCAGTTATGCAGGGATAATGTGCCCAGTACACGGGGTGCAGATTGTGGAGTTTTAACCCCCAGCTTCATTTTCAGTATCAACATCCAGAACTGTTCCCAACTAGAGGATACTGGGATGTAATTACAGGGGGTTCAGTGGCCACAAAGTATTAGGCATGTACAAGTTTTCAGCCCCTCAATGTGAAGAAGAAGGTACCTATTTACTGACAGGAAGCAGAGATCTCATAAATTGTGAGGACTTAAAACACAGTTGCAGCGAGCCTATCAGGAGCCAGAGCAGAGGATAGGAGTGGTAGTGGCTCAGGCTGTTGCTCCCTAGGGTTGGTGCAGTGACTGGAAGGTGTACTCTTTCTTCCCTCAGGTCACTCACTGTAGTTGGGGCTCCTGTCTAATGGTAGTTTGGGGTGCCCCTGATGCTGTTAGTTGTATGGGAGCCTGGCTGGAGATGTAGAAGTGCAATGGGCAGCGAATGGTTTGGTAGGAGTCAGGAAACCAGGCCAGAGATAGAAGACTGAAAGTCTTTTTACTTGACTACAAAATAGGAGTTGTAGTACATCCAGTAATATTCTGTACACAGTGCAAATCCTTTTCCCAGATGGCAACGTATGGAGGCTGGCACAGTGGCAAATAATGGCACTCTTGGTATGCTATCTTGCTAAAGTCTCTCTCTCGAGGATCCCTGGTTAGCAACTATAATCTGGCAATTGTGGCAGTACTGTCGACTGCGGAATACAGGCTTCAGAGGCATGTCTGGCCAGGACGCGGTTAAGCGTGACGGATGTCTTAACTGTAAACCCTAACCAGCAGCAAAATCTGTAATAGCTGAAGACACAGGCTATCTTGCTGACTCTTAAGCTTCAGGTTCTTGTGTTTTTCTCTCTTGCTCTTTCCGTAGCAGAAGAGATCTGCTAGTCTCTGGATCCTGAGACCTAGAGAGTAGGTGCACATGAATTTGCTTCCTCCCTTGTCACTCACTAGACTCAAACTCCCCCCACTTGTACTGGGGTACTGCACACAGATAAAGGTATTTTTACAGAAAAACAGAGAACATCTATATAGTCAAGCTATTTGAAGATTTCTGCTTTCTGTGAGTTAAAGGAGTATTCCCATTTTGGACTTGACTTATGAAACAACCAGAGGATATGGTGTAAAAGTCTAATAGATGCGAGTAACACCTCGGGGACCCCATCTATCTTGACAATGGCGCCCCTGTTTGTTGGCTGCAGTGTAAGGAGAGATGACCACATGCGCCACTTTCTCTAGTCACTTCTGTTGATGTTCCAAGAACATCGGAGTGAAGTTACTTGTCTGTCCTTGGAATTCACATATGATAAGTGAATGCAGAGATTGCTTCATGGACTGCGGCCGGCAAAAGGGCCTGTTCTCTAAATGGATGCTCTTCCACAGGTGGGACACTCATTTATCAGATTTTAATTTTAAACCCCTTTGATGGAACTTCCTTGGTTATATCGAATGCTAAAGGCAGGGGTGAACCTAACCCTTCTGCTGCCTGTGGCAAAAACTGAAACAGCTAGACCGCCCCCCCCCCCCCCAAACCCCTCAGTGGCAATTTCTCAACCTAACCCCTTCGCCACAATGAAATTGAATCGCTTATTGCCCGTGGCCCTTCCGCTGCCCCTACCTGGTGCTGCCTGAGGCCTCACCTGGCCTCATTGGTGGTGCACCCCTGGCTAAAGGCACGTTCATATCACTGGCAGAGAAACAGACTACCGGAGTTACACCGCCACACACTGTGGTATTTGTCCAGCAGAAAGCCACCATTTATGCTGGAAACTCATCTGATCTCATTATAGTCAAAGGGGATCCAGCATAGTTCTGTCAGAGGAACAGACTACCTGATTACTGTCGGAATTCTCCGGATCTGGCACTGCTGGAATGGCCATCAGCCCCATTAAGTATAATGGGGTCCGGCGGACATTCTGCCACATTCTGCCAAAAATGCAGAGAATCGGCTGGACACAATGCATGCCGTAGTTTGTTGTCTGCTGGATTAGGCGGCCGAATCATAGTGCTGCCGGTGTGAAATTAGCCTAACGTGCTAGAGATGTGAACGTAGCCCAAATTGTGTACAAATCTAATACCCCTCACAGCTGAGGATTTGCTACAATCATATCCATTCTAGATACGTAATCCTCTGTGAGCTAAACACATCAGCCATGTAAGTCTCTTTTCTGTTTAGTCAGTTTGCTACAATGTATCAGTGCAGTTTTAATGTTATCAGTCTGAGGTCCAGCCAGTTTAGCTTACAGAGGATTGTCTAGACTGGATACAATTGTATTCTCAGCTGGGGAAATATTACATCTGTACAGAAGTCAGCCACTGACTAATGCTGATATTCACAGACAGCAAGCAGAGATCATGAAAATGTTGAGGAACTGAAACACAAAGTATTTTAGAAAGTTCAAGACCCGTATAAGAGCAGCCATCTACTACTATTCCTATCCTCTGCCTGCAGACGCAGTAACCTCCTTATCTACAGTTACACGTCTCCCCATATTTCCCTATCTGCCTGGCATACACGAGGAGGGGGCACACAGCACACAAGTAATCTACTCCTGCACTAGCCAGGAATAAAAACTCACTAGCAGGATCTGGACTAGTAATAAGGTGGCCCTATAACTGGACCCGGAGGGGGCCCTTAATTCACTGACTTTTTGAGTCCTGCAGATGTACACACCGGGGCCCCCGTGTCTTGTAGTGATCTTGCCTTCTGCCGCATGACCTATGTCTTTGCTGTTTGCAAGCAGAGCAGGAAATTAAGAGCACAGTCAGGCCTCGGGGTATCATGCTAAGAATGTTCTGGAACAAGTTTGTGGATTCCAGAAATGGTCTAATATTAGTGGTATCGGGGAAGGGGGGGGGGGGGTTATTGAGCACTTATAACAGTCACACCCGGAGCAGCATTCACAATTCTGTTGTTTTTTTCCTGTTACAGTTTACATTTCCCTAATATGCCTGTAGATTCAATTGGGGGGAATTTATTGAAACTGGTGTAAAGAAAAACTGGCTTTGTTGCCCATAGCAACCAATAAGATTCCATTTTTCATTTTTCAGAGCTCCTTTTTAAAATTAAAGGTGGAATCTCATTGGTTGCTATGGGCAACGAAGACAGTTTTCCTTTACACCAGTTTTAATAAATCTTACCAACTGGGGGACATTTATCAAAACTGGTGTAAAGAAAAACTGGCAGAGTTGACTATAGCAACCAATCAGATTACACCTTTCATTTTGAAACAGAGCTCTAAAAAATAAAAGGTGGAATCTGATTGGTTGCTATGGGCAACTAAGCCAGATTCCCTTTACACGAGTTTTGATAAATCTCCCCCACTGTCTTGTAGTGCTCCTGAGTTACATGATGTCTTATACTTCAGTCACATCCAGAGCTGCGTTCAGAATTCTCCTGATTTCCTTTAACCTCTGTAGAAGCCCACATCTCTCCGCTGTCCATGTTAGTTCAGTGTCTTGTAGGCCACTTGAGTTATATTAAATATCCAAGAACTGCTCTTTCTGTTATCTGTCAAGCTGCAGAACCATAGCTCCCACCTTTTGAAAATGACTAGGAAGGGACAATTGCAAATTTTATAATACTAAGCCTCACCTCTAACCCTGACCAGTGCATATCTATACACGCCTGATCCTGCCCAATCACTTTGGTGCCTCCACACAGAAGTTATATCTACATTGTGCCCCCGCACAGTAGAGTTATGCCTGCATTGTCTCCCTTTAAGTAGTTATGCCCAAATTGCTCCTCCCTTTCTGTAGTGATGCCCAAATTGTAGCCCCTTTTAGTAGTTATGCTCATATTATGCCAACCTTTTGATAGTAATGCCGACAGTGTGCCCCCCTTTTGATAGTAATGCCCACACAGTGCATCTTTTAGCAGGTATGCCCACATTGTGCCCCCAGTTCAATAGTTATGCCCACATTGTGCCCCCCTTTCAGTAGTTATGACCACATTATGCCCCATTTCAATAGTTATGCCCACTCTGTGCCCCTCTTTCAGTAGTTATGCTCATATTGTTCCCCCCTTTCAGTAGTTATACCCACATCATGCCCCCCTTTCAGTAGTTATACCCACAATGTGCCCCTCTTTCAGTAGTTATGCCCACATTGTGCCCCCCTTTTAGTAGTTATGCCTGCATTGTGCCCCCCTTTCAGTAGTTATACCCACATTTTTCCCACCTTTCAATAGTTATGGCCACATTGTGTCACCATTTTTGAACTGCCACCCCTTTTAATAAAATAAAAAACTTAATACTCACCTAGGCCTTCCTCGGAGGATCGGAACACATCTGGCGCTCCCCAGCAGACGCAATGTGGTCAGACAGACTGATTCCTGGGCCTGCACACAGCACGGAGCACCGGCAGTGGAATGGTGTGGAGTGCACAGCTCCCTGCTTCACCACTGTAATCAATGTTCTCTGCATCCTAAGGACGCCGAGACAGTTGAGAGCAAGACATACCTCACCAGTCCAAAGACCGTGGGACAGCCACTAACGGAATACAGAACTCAATACCTCCATGGCTCTCCCTGCTGTTTCAGTGTCTGTAAAGAGTATACTTTGCTGTGAGGCAGACCATCTTGTCTGACTTTGTACCTCCCAGAGCAGTGCAATGTGATATCTGTGTACCATGTCTCTGTTGTCACACTGCAACTTAAAGAATTCTGTATGCAGCTCTGAATGTGAATGGAGAACAAGACAGTATGCCAATCTAGTTAAAGGGGTATTCTTATCTCAGACATTTATGGAATATAAACAGAATGTGCCAAAAGTGTCAAGTGGGACCTGCACCCATCTCCATCTCTGTACCTCTCACTGTTTCCATAACCAAAAAAACACTTATGGCAGCCAGGCTGCAGGCCAGTGGAATGGGGGTTAGGAGACCCCCATTCTAGAGATAGGTGAAGATCACAGATGTGGGACCTAGGAAGAGGTTGGCAGTAAGCACCTTCACCCCTTCAGGAGACCATTTTTCACCTTCCTGACATAGCCTATTTTTGCAAATGTGACATGTATCACTTTATGTGGTAATAACTTTTGAACACTTTTACTTATCCAAGCCATTCTGAGACTGTTTTCTCATGACACAATGTAATTTATGTTAAAGGTAAATTTGAGTCGATATGTTTTACCTTTATTTATTTAAAAAAAAATCTTTTTATGGAAAAATTGGAAAAAATCTCTATTTTCTAAATTTGAATTTCTCTGCTTTTTTTTTTACAAATTCTCTTTTTATTAGAAAGAAATATAGAAAGGTACAGTGTACAGGTACATAATAATGTTGACATTTCAAATCACCTTATATATTCCATACAGATTCAAGTCAAGATTATGGGTTTACATTAAGGTTCAGTGAACAAGGACTGTAGTCCAATAGAAGAGATATAAAACTGTATATCAGGTGGGGGAGGAGAGGAATGGAGAGGGGAGGGGGGGTACAAGAAGAGTCTCTATACTCACACGTATAGCCATTATAATTCGTGAAGAGTAGAGTTGGGTCCTATCATTCAGAAGGGAATATTCTAGTTATCGAACGTCTCATCACCAAACAGTATACAAAACAGATATAGGGTGGTTGCTATAGCGGCACAGTTTATACTTCCGCCAAGGACTGCAAATTTTTAGGAAAGCAGATCTAGTGTTAGTTTCCCAATGAGCTAATTCTTCAAATCTGTACAACTAATCCACCTTCTCTATCCATTCTACAACAAAGGGAGCTACGGTTGATCTCCATCTGTATGGAATAAGCAGTCTGGCTGCTGTGATAAGCATAGTAGGTAGATTGCGACATTTTGGGGTGAAGCTATTTGAGGGGCACCATAGTAGTATTAATTTAGGTTCCCGGGTTATACTGGAGGAGCAGATATGATTTATCATTTTCTCAATATTAACCCAAAAGGCCTTAATACTTGGGCAGTTCCACCAAATATGGAATAGAGATCCCACATCTCAGTTGCACCTCCAGCACAACTCCGGAATATCAGCATTCATTTTGTGTAGATATACTGGGGTTTTATACCATCTGGTAAGTAACTTAAAGGAATTTTCTTGTATTTTGATACCGCTATTAAACCCATGGGAATGAGTGAGGATGAAGGCTTTTTCTGGTTCTGACAGAGTGATGTCCAATTCACTCTCCCATCTTGTCAGGAAATATAATTGTGGAGGCAGATCAGATAGCATAGACTTGTAGCAAGAGGACAATAAGCCTTTTGGAAGGTGCCCTAAGACGAGTAATTTTTCAAGCAATGTGATGGTGGAGGATGCACTATTTGGTATAGTGAGTCGTCTCAGATCTCATCTAAAGTCAAGCAAGTGGAGGAAAGGGGCTTTCGCCACCTTGGGGATGCTCATAATGCTATCCCAATTCCTAAATCCATCATCCATCGTTATAGTTTTTAAGGGGATATCAGCTAGTGTTGACCAGACTCCAGAGGGCTCTTTCACCCCAGAATGTAGATAAATTTCTCTGCTTTTAAAGGGGTTCTCCAGGAATTAATTAAATGAAAATATGTAAATATTACTTTATTATAAATATATTCCCAAATACATTTCATTAGCCATAATGGCTCGTTTTGTCTGGGAAGCAATCATTAAGAGAAACAAAATGACTGCCATCCTATTAGTACATACAAATCACGCAGCAGGACAAGTTACTTCACAACACTGAGGTAAAGAGCTGCCTTATCCTCCTCTCTGCTCTGCTTGTCAGGGATTATGATCCTGAATACAGTTTAAAATGATCTTCAGCTGAATCTCTGTAGGAATGGAGTTCATGAGGAGACATGAAGTATAGAGAGCAGGTGGGGGTGTGGCTGTGTCCTGCTGTGTGATTAGGACAGGTTCTGTGTGTACTAATAGGACGGCAGCCATTTTATTTCTCCTGATGATTGCTTCCCAGACAAAAAAGATATTTGGGAATATATTTATAATAAAGTAATATATAGGTGTTTTCATTTCGCGGAGAACCCTTTTAAGATGGATAGTCATATCTCATAAAATAGTTATCAATTAACGTTCACCCTCTGTCTGCTTTATGTTTGCATCATTTTGTGAATGTTATTTTATTAGGATGTTAGAAGGCTCAGATTTTTAGAAGCAAATTCTCAAATTATTAAGGAAATTTCCAAAATCCACTTTTTTAAGGACCAGTTCTGAAGTCACTTTGTGGGGCTTATATAGTAGAAACCACCCATAAATGACCCAATTTTAGAAACGACACCCATCACGTTATTCAAAACCCTTTACATGTTTCACAAGAATTAAAGGAAAATGTAGGCAAAATGTCAAAAATCACTTTCTTTTGCAGATTTTAATTCATTTTTCTGTAAGACAACAAGACAGCCAAACAAACCTCAATATCGATTACCCTGATTCTGCAGTTTACAGAAACACCCCATATGTGGCCATACACTGCTGTATGTGCAATGGACGCCAATTGCGACGGACGACCTCCCTCCAGGGCCCTCTAAGTATGAGGCCCATACGCACGTCCCAGGTGTAGGACTGCCAAGTCGTATAATATGTGGCCTAAAATGTCTCTGGTGTGTCACGGTGCTCCTAACTGGAAACAGCTGGACCCCAGGCTTTGGCTCCAGTTACAAATAAATGGGAATAATTAAGGGATGTAGTAATAAATTAGTCCAGACCTTGTAATGGAATCCAACGCAGCTTTACTTAGGTAGACTTGCATCCAAACAACAAACTTCTGGCTTTATCTTGGCTTCCAGCAGGTTTTAGCTTATAATAAACTTGGCAGGCAAAATCCTCTGCTCTAATTCTCTGTAGCTCACTGCTGTGCTGACAAGCTGTAAACATGGATTACAAAGGCTGCACTTTTCTTCTTGGTCGGACTTATGTTAGGCCAGGGAAACACCTCCTGGCTTCTGAGGCTTTATACCTCTGTCTTTCAGGCCAGCAGAGCTGAAGCAGAGCTGTATACCTCTGTCTTTCAGGCCAGCAGAGAAGTGTCCTGCACACCCTTCCCCTAGCAGGGGTGCTATCAACTGGTTCTAACTAGATCTCCTCCCAGACTGCAGGAAGTGGGAACAGTCCACTTCTCTCTAGAGGGGGTTAGAATGGAATGGAAAGGTCCATTCTGAATAATTATACAGTAGCTCTGCCTTTGTTTTGCTGCCACCTGCTGGTAGACCAGGCACATTACATAGTAAAACAGTTGCAAACATTATATTGATATACACATTTCTGCAGGTGCTGGAATGAAATGTATAGAATGACATAGTGGTAGAAGACACAGATAGAAGCAGGGAGAAAGAGTGGTAATACTACTCTGGGGTGTTACATATGGGCACACGGCAGGGCTCAAAAGGAAAGGAGAGCCATATGGTTTTTGGAGGGCAGATTTTGTTGGAATGGTTTTTGGGCATCATGTTACATTTGAGGGCACACCAAGGTACACCTACAGTAGAATCCCTGAAAAAGGGACCCCATTTTGGAAACTACACCCCTCTATGAATTTATTGAGGAGTGTAGTGACCACTTTGACCCCACAGACTTTTTAAAGAATTTAGAAACACTTGGCTATGATAATGAAAATAAAAGCTTGCATAAATTCCCCATTTATCATTTTCACAACGGGTAAAAGGGAAAAAAGCATGCCAAATTTCATTAAGCATTTTCTCCTAAACACGACATCTGTAGTCATAAATTGATAAATGGGTACACACCAGAGATCAGAAGAGAAGGAGCGCCATATGGTTTTTGGAGGCAAGACTTTGGTGGGATGGTTTATGGGTGCCATGTTGCTATTGATCAGGCTCTGGAGACCAGTACAGCTATTTTCTTACAACTATACATTTTATTTTTCTCTCAACTGAGCTTTATCATTGGTTCCATTTTGGGGTACATATGATGTTTTAATCGCTTTTCATTTCGCTTTTTGAGAAGCAGGATAAAAATAAGAAGGTAACTCTGCCATTGCTTTTTCGGTTTTGCTATTGCAGCGAACGCTGTGAAAGAAAAATGACATGTTATCTTTATTCTCCTGGTCAGTACAATTACAGAGATAACAACTTTATATAGTTTTTTTATGTTTTACCACTTTTACACAAAGCATTTTTGAACAAAAAAAAAATCCTGTTTTTGTGTTGTCATTTTCTGAGAACCTTATTTTTTTTTATTTTTGTGCCAATCGTCTTTTGTTTGGCTCATGTTTTGCTGGATGAGTTGACGTTTTCATTGGTACTGTTTTGAGTTACATAGTACTTTTTGGTTGCTCGCTCTAAGGCCTCTTTCACACAAGCACATTTTATGTTCAGGTGCAAATGCATAGCATCTGGACTGAATCCTGACCCATTCATTTCAATGGGTCTGTGCAAATGAGCATTGTTTTTCATGCATCATTTTTGTGTTCAGGAAAAATTGCAGCAGGTTGTATAGTCTGCATTTTTCACGCAGCGCTGGATCCATAGAAGTGAATGGGGCTTGCATGAAAAAATGAATACGGATGCAATCCGGATGCAATGCATTTTTAACTGGTTTCTAGGAGATGTAGTTTGTAATTCTTCATTTTTTTTCACGTATGTGAAAAACGCATCAAAAACTGATTGCACCTACACAGAAAAAAACACTGAACAGACAAAACTGACTGAACTTGCATGCAAAACCATCAGTTTTTTTCCTGAACAGATCCTGACACAATCCGTAACATTCATGTGAAAGAGGCCTTACAGCATTCACCTGAAGGGGTAGATCTAATACCTATATACCTAATATGTCTTTTTTAAAATGTTTATTGGCTTTGATGAGCTGAAGTTATTACTTTGCGAAGTCTTGCGAGATAATAACTTCAGAAATTGATTTATACTGTAAAAAAACATTTTCCGAACTCAGGTTTGTTTCCAACGTACCACTTAGTAATAACTTCGGCTCATACTTTCTATCGCTCGCTCCGTACAGTATTGAAACAAAGTTTTATGGCAATCGACTTCAGATGTTTCATCCTAAGTCGATTGGCTCATCCCTATTTGCAATCTTACATAATAAAAGCATTTTTGAAAAAAAAAAAAAAATTTTTTGTTGCCACTTTCTGAGAGCTATATATTTTTCATTTTTCTGCCTATCCTCTGTGTAGGGGCTCATTTTTTGCGGGATGACATTATGAGTGGTACCATTGTGGGGACATATTACTTTTTGATTGCTCACTACTAAACTTTTTGTAAGCCAAAGTGACCAAAAATGGCTGTTCAGGTGCTATTTTTATTTTTTACGACATTCATCTGACAGGATAGATCATGTGATATTTTTATAGAGTCATTACAGATGTGGCGATATCTAATATACCTTTTTTTCTATGTTATATGACTTGATGAGGGGAAAGGACGCTTTTCTTTTTTTACCTGAAACTTTTATTTTTTTATTTTAAAAAAACACACTTATTTTAACTTTTTATTTTTGTCCCACTGTGGGACATTAAATTTCGGGGGATCTGATCCCCTTTACAATTCATCACAATACATTGTAATGCATTAACTGTCAGTGTATTGCCAGTGTAATATACTGACAGCCTGCTTCCCTGTGAGACCCAGCCCCCCTGTGCAAGGCATTGGGCTGCCATCGCAGCCATCGGGTCCCCGTCACCGGGTGTGGACCCAATGAGGTCAGAGAGTAGGGTGGCCAGAAGACCGGTTTTAGACGCGAGGCCTGGTCATACACAGGAATGTCCTCCTTTTCAGTAGCTCACGCTCAGATGGCAGAATTATGCTGCCTGAACATGAGCTGTAGGCACAAACTGACCTTTACCCCTGCAGAGCACCCAACATTCTTCCCATTCTTCCAGCCGTTTTTTTTCTTTGTTGTCCGGTTTTTCCTTCCGCAAACCCCGTACATGCCGTGGTCAGGGTTGACAGTGGCATACAATGGGTTAATGCACCAGCGTATTAACTGATGCCAGGGTACACAGCAGGGGCCCTTATTGAGCGGGCACAGCTCCAGCACACGCCCGATCAGTGTGCCGTGTATACTGTGATGGAAAAATGAATGAAGCCAGCAAAGGAGAATATGGAGAATCACAATACATTAGTAAGTGCCTTGTATTAACTTTCTCTACATAATAATTGTCATTTGCTGATGTGAGACAACCCCTTTAAAGTTTAGTGTTATGTTCTGACTTAGGTTTAGAAGATTAACATGTTAAGACAGTTGGAGAGCAAGAAAAATGTTTTCATAATGTTGTTTGTGATAAAGATGGCAGCTGCTCACAAATTACATGTCGGATTTGGTAATATAGGGGAGTGGTGACTCCTAGTGGCCACAAACTGCTAGCATTGATGTCACTAGGAAGCATAACTGCAGAGTAGAGCTGTTAAAAAAGGATATCTTTCTGCCCAAAGGGTTGTTGTTATTGTACATGTCCTAATGTGAGTCGGAGCTGCAGCATTGTAAGGTGGTGAAACAGCCTCCATTTTGTGAATGCACCTGCTCCTGTAATTATAGTTGTTATTAAACTGACATTTCATTTTTGGCCACAAGATGTCACTCTTTACCACAGGAAAGACTATAGCTCCCTACAGAATTGTTCGTGGAGATTAGGGTATTAAAATGTATAGCTGCTGGGTTACTATAACCTGCAGATAGGCAAAACTGTGGAGAAGCCTGGGCAACACTGATAGAGCACTGTGCTGTGTAACACAAGTGCCTCAGCCTCTAGCTGAGTGTATGTATATATGCTTGGGGTATTCCCTTCCCACAAACGTTAAATACTTAGTAAAATCTTGTTTTTGTCAATCTGAATTGGAGTCTCCTTCCTTGTCTGTGACTTCACTGTATCTTGGGGAGCCCACCCAGGTACACGGCTTACATCTTGGCATAGTCGGCAGGATACAGCGATCGTCATGGAAGGGAATGTGGCGGGAAATAATCCCGTGGCGCCAGTCCAGGATGCCCCTGTACAGCCAGGTGAATCAGCCCCAGTGCCTGTCATGTCAGCTCAAGTAGGGTACTTGTCAGCTGGGGCTCTGATACAACATCTGCCAAAATTTGATGGTAAAAATATGACGTTGCAAGACTGGACAGAAAGGGTGCGCAGTATAGTTAAATTGTGTAACCTGGTTCCTGAGCTACGTGCTGAGAAAGCAGTGGGGGCCCTAGAGGGTGACGCTAGACGGACAGTGATGGTATGGCCCGAGTCAGAAAGAGACAGTTTGGAAAAAATATTCTCCCTGCTGGACGGATCTCAGGGAGGGCGAACCAAAGCAGCGCAATTGCGAAGTGGTTTCTTCAGTCGGTCACAGCGAGAGGGCGAGACTATAGTGCAATACTCTAATGCCTTATAGGAGATGCTGAATGAAGTGCAGCGACGAGATCCAGAGGCTATGGGAGCCTTCAAGGAAGTGGACCGGCTACTACGTGACCAGTTCATTCTAGGGCTGTCCAACAAGTTGGTACAGAATAAGCTATAAGAGATGACACGGGCAAATGCCAGCCTGACCTTCTACGATGTCACTGAAGGATGTAGTCCAGGCCCTATGGGCAGAAGTGAGAGGGCTCCGCCTGGAAGTGTCCCAGATAAAAGCCGGCTCATCTAGGACTCCGGAAATGGTCACATCATCCTACCCTTCTCCACAGAGGGTGCCTCGAATGGGAGGACCCACCAACCGAGGTTCATCTGGGATGCAGAGAAGAAGGGGACCCCTCTGCTGGATCTGCCGACAATATGGTCATATTGCCAGAGACTGCCTGGTACAGATGGAGCCTCAGCCGGCTTTAAACTCTCAACCGCCGCAGTAACGGGGCGTCCTGTGGTGGTATACCAAAAGCTAAGCCCTGTACGTGGTGATGAAGAACTAGAAGATGTTGAAATCCCAAACCTGGGTAGATTTCCATCATTTCAGAACGTAAAACACTCAAGTGGGGTGGCCTCAGGGATGCCGATGGTATTGGGGAAGACATTGGAAGATTGGGAGAGGGTCCAAAATAGCTGCCCAGACCTATGGAAGGTGAAAGAGTGGGTCCGGACTAAAAGCTGGCCTCGGGCGGAAGAGCGAGCTAGTCTAACACAGGAGGGTCAGAAGCTACTGAGACAGTGGGATAAGCTGAGTGTGACCCAGGGAATCCTGTACCGAACCATATACATACAGTCAGAGTTGCAGTACCAGCAGCAGATTGTCATTCCTATGTCACTGGGACCAGCGGCCGCCCGTGAAGCCAATGAGCGAGGTGCCCATTTTGGGAGTGATAAGACATATAAGTGGCTCCAGCGCTTAGTGTCCAGACTTGGGGGGCATGGAGACCGAGGCATGTCTTAAATGTAGGCCATGTGGGCTAAGTAAAAGCCCTGAGCAACTAGCCCCTGTACAAACTATCCAAACATCTGCACCCCTAGAACTCTTGATGATTGACTATGTTCAGATCAGGTACTCTACCTCAGGACACTCCTACTGTTTAGTCATGACGGACCATTTCACAAAATATGCAGTGGCTGTACCCACTAGGGATCAGACGGCTGAGTCAGCTGCAGAGGCAGTCTGTAAACGTTTTATACAAGTGTTTAGGTGTCCACGAAGAATTCATTCAGATCAGGGGGCATGCTTTCAGGGTGCTTTGATGAGTGAGTTGTATCAGCTCTATGGTATTGAACTCTCCCGCACAACCCCGTATCATCCCCAAGGGAACAGGGCCTGCGAGCGGTTTAACCGCATGCTGATCCAGATGTTGCGGACTTTAGAGGATAGTCAAAAAGCTCGGTGGCCAGAGTACTTACCCGAGCTGATGTGGGCCTATAATAATAGGGTCCACAGCACCACTGGTTACTCTCCACATATGCTTATGTTTGGGAGAGCAGGTCAGGAGATTGAGGATCTCCACATGCTGGATCCAATGCAGCCACCGCCGAGAAGTACCACCGCCTGGGCACAAGAGCACCGTCGCCAGCTTAGGGAAGTACATCGGGTTGTGGGGGAACGCCTGAAACAAGTAGTGCACCCCAACCTAAGACCGGTGCAGAGGGACGAGTATGTGCCAGGTGATCGGGTGATCGTCCGGGCCAAGAGGCTAAATGGAAAACTGGATGGGCGGTGGGAGGCGGTTCCATACATGGTAAAGCGGAGGGTAGGCCGTGAGATCCCAGTGTATGAGGTAGAGCCAGTAGGGACTGGGTGGCCCTCCAGGAACCTTCACCGCAACATGTTGAGATGCTGTAATTTTGAGGAACCCGTGGCAGAGGGGGAACTGCCTCCCACTAGCCAGAGTACTGGGGGACCCCCATAGATGATGAGGAATGGTGGGTTGTCCCTGCCCAAGCCACTCTGGAACCCCCAGCTGTGACAGGTTTGCCACCCAGGGAGAGCTCTGCACAGCCAGCAGAACTACCTCCAAGGGATGCGCCCGATACCCCTGAACCCATGACTTTGCGTAGGACAACCAGGTTCAACGCTGGTGTACCCCCGCAACGCTATGCACAGGACGAATTTGTATGGGGAAGGTTGCCGGGGACGTCAACCTCTAGTGGGGTGGCATGTAAGGTGGTGAAACAGCCTCCATTTTGTGAATGCACCTGTTCCTGTAATTATAGTTGTTATTAAACTGACATTTCATTTTTGGCCACAAGATCTCACTGTTTACCACAGGAAAGACTATAGCTCCCTGGAGCAATGACCAAGAGATCCTGTTCGGCAGAGGTGGAGCTTCAGACTGGAGAAGTGTGTGGCAGCCATCTTGAGAGTGTGCTGCAAGGAGGCAGAGGAGAAGGATCTAGTGTCTGTGTCTCCTAATGTGATCTACAAGTGAGACTATTCCCTAAGGGAGCAAGACTCTGCAAGGAGATCTGGAATAGAGACTGTTGCAGTATTACAGACTAGAAGAACTACCATCAGGAGCCCTGCTGAGAGGACAAGTGGAAGCGTCAGTGAGACTGCGTGGTTGCCGGATGAGATCCTCTATCAGATACTTCTGAAAGTTAAGGTACCCAACGGACCTGGGTCAGTGAAAGAACTGAGGCCCACTGTGCAGACACAGTGGGTAACCCTGCACGCACCGCATTATGGTATTGGCACCAATTCAGTAGCTACTGGGTAAAAGCCTGACGATTAGACAGGTGGTGTGCAGGCTGCAAGCTACCTTGCTACAGAAGTGGGGTTTACTGTGGCAAACAACTGGTTATACTCTTTCTGAGGTTTAGTGTCGATTGGTTAAGTTTGTAAGCGTTTGTGTTATACCGCCGGCGCTCCTGAACCACACTTACAGAATTGTTCGTGGAGATTAGGGTATTAAAATGTATAGCTGCTGGGTTACTATAACCTGCAGATAGGCAAAACTGTGGAGAAGCCTGGGCGACACTGATAGAGCACCGTGCTGTGTAACACAAGTGCCTCCGCCTCTAGCTGAGTGTATGTATATATGCTTGGGGTATTCCCTTCCCACAAACGTTAAATACTTAGTAAAATCTTGTTTTTGTCAATCTGAATTGGAGTCTCCTTCCTTGTCTGTGACTTTGCTGTATCCTGGGGAGCCCACCCTGGTACACGGCTTACAAGGAATGGTCTGGAGAGAAAGGGACGAAGTGGCCTAGAGAGAGACGTCTGATGGAACATCACCCCTGAGCTTGGTGAGGGGAACCAGAGTTGCAGGTAAGCTGGTTTGGAGCACCATAAGGGACATAGAGCAGCCAGCCCCAGTAGAAGTTGAGTCGATGTTTGTATCAGGCCTGGACACAAGGAGGAACAGTCATAATCCCCTTCAGTGTAACACTGTACCAAGCATTGTGCCCTCAGTTCTGTTCAAGAAAAGCAACACACATTAAAGGGGTTTTCTGGTAATTATTCTTTTTTGCTATGCCCCGTAGACTATTGAAAGATTCATACTTACCTGCTTCCCCCCTCAACCACTCCAGTCCTTCTCGCTGGCTCCTGTTCCTCTATCTTCTGGGCCCTGGCCAGGTAAGGACATGGTCACCTCTGCAGTTGAAGCCAATAACTGGTGACATGTTGCTTGGGGATACGTCACGGCTGAAGCTAGTCTCCGCCAATGTAGGCAGACCACGCCACTGCTATGGGGCCCGCGGCACAGAGGGGCCCGGAGCGCACGGAAGGCCCCACTCCTCTGCACACAAGCCGATGGGCCCTGCTCTGTATGTTTTCGCTTGGACCGGGTGACCGTGGTAAAAAGCCAGCGTGTGGCAAAATGTGGCACCGCTGAATTGCCCATATCACAGTGACCACCCCCCCTGCCCTGGGCCTGACCTGACCTTTTCCTGATCCCGGCAGCAGGGTGGGCGGCTGCGGGGAACCAGGCACTCTGCGTCTGCTGCTGCGCTGCCCAATCAGCATCTAGCAGTGTGCAAAGATACTGCTGCTGATTGGACAGTGTCAGCGATCAAGCACCAGGCGCGCATCCGGCAGGACCCGGCAGGAAGATATATGCACCCCCCCCCCCTCCCCCCGTGATGTGTAGGCCGCCTGCCACCTCCGTGACCTGCCTCCTGCGTGACCATCACCCACCAGCCAGGCCTCGTCGTTCCGGACCTCCGTACGGTCACAACACAAGTTCCAGCGCTGGCAGCAGGAGAGGACCTCTCCAGGCAGGCAAAACGTTTGGAAAACAAACTGACTTAGTGACTTGGATTAATGGGAATTCTTGGAGAGGGCAGCAGCAGGCAGCAGCAGGCAGCAGCAAGCAGCAGGAGTTTCTGTGGGGTTGACGGTGGTAGAATACTCATGGCAATACAAAGTATATATATACAATAATAATTAAAAATACATCTATTACATAATAAAAAAAACACAAAGACTGGAGAGTGGAGGTATAAATTAACTGATTTATTCAACCAAATAATACTAATAAAATTTAACATGAAATACAAAAAACAATCTTAAATAAGAGCCTAGTCATGAACTCAAGCTCAAAAACTTCAGCAGTCATAAATCAGTCCATCCCATAACGGGATGACTATCCAATTAAAAATACCCATATATAAATTAAATCTATAA
>ONZH01027226.1:0-57324 GCA_900303285.1 Rhinella marina
CTTGCTGTATAACATTTGCGCAAGAAGGGACTTGTATAGGGATAGGATTTGGCTAGACAGGGCTAGTATTTCTGTTTAAAAGTCACAAAAGTCCATTATTATATCTGGCTACATTTTTTTTTCTTTTCGGGCAAAAAAAATGCAAGTGTGCCTCACGCTAATACCACGTGCACAGAGTGTGCATTAGAACCGTTCTGTAGTCTATATACCTGACATCCGTTGCTATTTTTTTTACCGTTAATTAAGGCCGCAGTTCCTTAGCTGCGTCTGCTGTATAGCATTTGCGCAAGGAGGGACCTATGCTGTAGGGATAGGATTTGGCTAGGTAGGATTAATGTTTCTGTTCAAAAGACACAAAAGTCCATTGTTATATCTGGCTGCATTTTTTTTCTTTTGGGGCAAAAAGAACGCAAGTGTGCCCTGACACTACCAGTACGTGCACAGCGTGTGTATTAGAACCTTTCAAAAGTCTATATACCTGACATCCATTGGTATTTTTTCTACCGTTAATTTTAGGCCGCTGTTCCATATTTGCGGCTGCTCTATAACGTTTGCGCATTCTAAATATTTGACATTTGGTGAAATTTTTCTGATCATACACTTAATAAAAATCTGCTCTACTGTACTTGTGACAAAGTTGCATATATACTATATAAGTGGGCGTGCTGTTGATGGTGAACGCAGAGGCGATGGCTCTGGGCGCGGTGAAACTGTGCCTGCTGGCAGAGCCCAAGAAACAAAGTCATCCAAAACTCCTAGCTTCATGTCTCAGTTTGGAGGGCGGCTTAAGACAGGTTCTTGTTAGGTCAACATGTCAGGAGGAGGACCAGAGTGAGGTTAATTTTTTTAGGTTAAAAAATTAGGGGGTGAGGGCCTGCTGGTGAACCTCTTAAATATTTAAAGGCGAGGGCAGCCTAATAAGCAGTTTGATATGCTAGAGGAAGAGGACGAGAAGAGGAAGGGGTTCATGGAAATACAGTGTATTCAATACACCTAAAAGCCACATTTAAAGTTCCTTTATGTTCAGCCGCTTTCCTATGGTGGGGTAGCGAAGTCAGGGGCAATCCAGGCCTTGTTTATTTTGATTAGCGTCAACCTGTGTGCCCCCAGCGGCACTAAATAACCGCTCTAAAAAAACACTGGCGGCAGGCCAGCACCTCAAAGGCGTAGAACGCCAGTTTGTGCCATGTGTCCTGCTTAGACACCCAATATTTATAAGGGACAGAGGGATCGCTGAGGACGTTGACATTGTTAGCTAGGTAATCCTTTACCATTTTACAAAACTTTTCCCTGCTAGTTGTGACACTAGGCCCCTTATCAGAACCTTTTCCACATGCAGCGCTGTTCGTCTTTATTAATAGCACTAAATAACCGCTCCGAATAAACACTGGCGGCAGGGCAGGCCAGCACCTCAAAGGCGTAGAACGCCAGTTCGTGCCATGTGTTCAACTTAGAAACCCAATATTTATAAGGCACAGAGAGATCGCTGAGGACGTTGACATTGTCAGCTAGGTAATCCTTTACCATTTTACAAAACTTTTCCCTCCTAGTTGTGACACTAGGTCGCTTATCAGAACCTTTTTCCACATGCAGCGCTGTCCGTCTTTATTGTGAGCAGGTAGAGTTCCAGCGCTTGCTCAGGACGCACAGCAGTCAGTGAGCTGGCAAGTGTAAGCGCTGCTGCAGCGCTGCCAGACTGGCGGAAGCTGTAGGTGACTTTCGGAAATGGGCACCTTCACCAGCAGCTCAGGCAAATTGGTGTAGGTTTTGTGAAACCGCTGAACCACTAAGTTGAAGCAGTTGTTTGGCCTGAGGGAGACTGCTGTTCGTCCTTCCTGTTGGAGGAACAGGTAGACTCATTCCTGTCATTAGTTCCAGGGTCCTATAGGGTCAGTTTGGTTTAGGTTCCTGTGTATGAACTCGCCTACGTTTGAGGCCTGTTCGTACTGGTAGTCAATCAGGATTAGAGTCATGGTTTTCTGTCCATCTACCTTCCTTAGTTTCCAGGCCTAATCCTCTTTCCCTCCTACGCTCTGTGTGGTTTTCCCCTCACACCTGAGCGTGACAGTATGTGTGTGAGCTTGCCGAGCTCCAAAGCCGCCACCAAGTTGCGGCCATTATCAGACACAACCACGCCTGGTTGTAGGTTGAGTGGCGAGAGCCACAGCTCAGCCCAGTCCCTTATACCCTGCCACAGCACCGTGGCGGTGTGTTGTTTGTCACCTAAGCAAATAAGTTTCAGCACAGCCTGTTGCCGCTTCCCCACCCACCGTTGTGCTAAACTGCTTCCAGCTACAGACTGAAGTCTGAAGCGTGCTGCAAGATGAGAATTCCTAGATGGCAGTGGTGAAGGAGAAGGAGGGATTGCTGCCGCTAATGTAGGTGGTGGCGGAAATCCTGATGGAAGTAGGACCCGCAATCATTTGTGTCGGTAGCACCTGTGCCATATCAGTGTACGACTCGCTCCCAGCCTCCACAACGTTCACCCAGTGTGCCGTCAGAGAAATGTAGTGTCCCTGGCCAGAAGCACTTGTCCATGTGTCAGTCTTTAAGAGGACCTTCCCAGTAACTGTGTTGGTCAGAACACGGGTTATGTTACGGGACACATGCTGGTGTAAGACGGTGAGGGCACACCGGCAAAAATAGTGGCGGCTAGGTACTGAGTAACGAGGGACAGCCGCCGCCATTAGACTGCGAAAAGCCTCAGTGTCCACAAGCAACATTTTCAGTGCCAGCAATTTGTAAAGGTGTGCATTTAGCATACCTCCCAACTTTTGAAAATTGCAAAGAGGGACAATGTGTGCGGCGCGCATCACGGCAGTTTTTTTATACTAGGCCACGCCTCTAACTCCGCCCAAATCATAATTACTGGAGCCCCTGCGGCCTTTTTTTTTCTTGCGCTTCAATGTCCATATACATATTAGTACATAAATCATCAGATTATAGATATTTTAAGGTCCAAATTGCACCAAATAATGGAGTTATTGTCTAATATACAGGTAAAAACCAAACAGATAGCTTAGTAAGGAGCAATTTAGTAAATTTATTAATGTACATTTATGCATTAATTCTCTAGTTCAAAAAGAGGGACATTTAAGGAGTAAAGAGGGACAGGGGGACTTGGGTCAAAAAGAGGGACTGTCCCTCCCAAAAAGGGACACTTGGGAGGTATGATTTAGTGCTATGGCCTGTGGGTGGGTGGCTGGGTATTTGCGCTTTCGTTCAAAGGCCTGGGGTATGGACATCTGTACGCTGCACTGGGACACAGAACTGGATGTGCTCGCTGATGGTGCTTGCGAGGGTCCAGGTGCAGGGTGGGAGGCATCTGGGCCTGCGTCTTGGCTAGCACATAACACAGGGAAGAGGAGGCAGTGGTGTGACCCGCAGACACCGATTGTGTATCCAGGCATTTGGCCCACCTATTAGGGTGCTTTGCTGCTGCCATGAAGATCATGCTGGTTGTGATCAGGTTGCTAGTGTTCATGCCCCTGCTCATTTTGGTACGACACAGGTTGCAAATGACAATTCTTTTATCGTCCACACTTGTTGGTGTGGCCTGCCTTCTCCCTTTTGCCACCCCACCGCCTCTTACAGCCTGTTCCGGTGCTGCACATCCCTTCCTCTCTGTACTGCTGTCCTTGCTCAGCTTGCCTCCTTCCCATGTTGGGCCAGTGATTTCATCGTCCACTACTTCCTCTTCCTCTTCAGGAAGGATTTTTTGGCTTCTGCCTCACAGGGTTTTTTTTGCCTTCCTCTGGATCAATTTGCAGGATAACAGGCCAAACTGGATGGACAGATGTCTTTTTTCGGCCTTATAAACTATGTTACTATGTTACTATGTTACTTCTTCACTCTGATCCTCATCCTGACAAGTTGACGTTCAGTGCTGCTGACACTCAAAAACATTTGGGGTGAGGGTTTGCTGCTGAGCTGACTGTGTAAAACATTCAGGGCGAGTGCCTGCTGCTGATCTGACAGTGTAAAACATTAGGGCTGAGGGCGTGCTGCTACTTGCGCTTTACGTACAAGTAAATATATGTTTCCTAACAATATTTCCTGTAAAATCAATGTTATCTTGGGATTTGGGGGGGATATTTTTGTCATTCCGTAAAAGTGGCTTAATAGTCGGACATCATCGTTAATAGCAGCGACTTCGGTGTCCAAGATGCATCCAGACATCCTCCCCATGCTGTTCCCTAACCATTTCAGTGTTGTTTCCACCATTTTCTCACGTTTCCCTATCGACCAGACACCCTCCCCTTTGCAGAGCAGGGGGTGCCTGGTCTTCTCCCATTGACTTCCATTGTGCTTGGGTGCTGAAGCACCACCTAGTGTTCGGCCAGAGCACCCAAGCACCCGAACATCGGGGTGCTCGATCATCACTAATAGTGATGTCACAGTACAGGGGTAATAAACACAGTGATGTCATACTGTTTTGGGAGAGGAGCAGAGTACCAGATAGACAGTGTTAAGGCCTTCTGGATCCTAAGAGTGAAGTTTGAGCAAAGAGAAACAATAATACACAGTTTTATCACAGTACAGAAATATTGCACATAGTAATGTCATAAATATAATAATGTGGACAGTTATGTGACAGTACAGGGATAATACAAGATCATCATGTACTCGTTGATATACTGGAGGAGTGAAAACATAAAATAACATCACATGTATAATGAGCATATATTACAACACTGCAATAAAGCTGTGGAGGAGGGATAGTGTACAGCAGGGTTGACCATGGGGTCTCATAGTAAAGCTTACAACGTGGCTGCATTCTTTCTGCCATCATCTATAGTCATTACTCACTGTACCCTATGTCTCAGTGGAAATAGCCATCTTAGTTGCTGTTATGTCTGCTACCCTGGTACAGTAGTTGTTCTCATGCTTCTAAGCAATGTGCAATAGGCAACTGGGCACCACTTGTTTCTCTCAGGAGAAACCAGCCCAGCTGATAATAATCTAAGAAACAACATGATGTCTCCTGAGAAAATCAGAGCACCACTGAGAAAGAGCCAAAGAGACATCGCTTTAGGCCTCTTTCACACGAACGTTGTGTTTTGCGGTCCGCAAATTGCGGATCCGCAAAAACAACGGATAGCATCCGTGTGCATTCCGTATTTTGCGGAACGGAACACCTGGGCCGTAATAGAACAGTACTATTCTTGTCCGTAATACGGACAAGAATAGGACATGCTCTATATTTTTTGCGGGCTACGGAACGGAGCAACGGATGCGGACAGCACACCGTGTGCTGTCCGCATTTTTGGCGGGCCCATAGAAATGAATGGGTCCGCATTTTTCACGGAGCCCGCAAAAACAATGTTCGTGTGAAAGAGGCCTTAGGGTGAGTTTTATGTGGTCAGATAAAACATTGTGTGGTCAGATAAGATATATTTTGGCATATGCTAATGTTGGTGGACTGGTGCTACTTACCATGAGAGGTTGCGTCACAGGAATTTCTGGCTTTTTGTCAACTGAGGCGTTAATGCTTTTGTATGGTTAGTGTATATGAATGAAATGAAGAACCTCAAGGTACCGTATTACCAAATCTGAAGTTTAAAGAGGCATTCTCATTACAGACAATGGGGTATATCGCTAGGATATGCCCCCCCCTGTCTCATATCTCTGGGACCTGCACCTACAACAAGAACAGAGCAGGGAGGTTGTGGCTGGAGGACCCTGGGTTTCCTGGGGTCCGGCCTCCCCTCTGCTCCCGTAGCAGTGAATGGGAGTGCACCGCACATGCGCGGCCCCCGCTCCAATTCATTTCTTTGGGGCCGACGGAAATAGCCAAGCCAGCGTTCGGTTATTTTTGTCGTCCCCATACAAATGAATGGAGGGCGGCTTAGCATGTGCAGTGCGAAGGAATTCCGTTATTGAGCTCCGTCATAGGGGCTCAATACCGGAATAAAACGCTTCAGTTTTGTCCCCATTCATTGTCAAATTCATTCATTGGGGACAAAACTGAACTGAAGACAATGGAATGCTCCTAGAAGCATTCAGTTCCGTCTTCAGACCGGAGAGCAAACCGCAACATGCTGCGGTTTGCTCTCTGGTCTGGGCATCTGCACCAAGACGGATCCGGAATGACCCCCAACGCAAGTCAATGGGGACGGATCCGTTTGGTGTGACACAATAGTAAACGGATCTGTCCTCCATTGACTTTCAATGGACTTAATTCCGGATCCGTTTAAAAGATGTTAAAAATAATACAACCGGATCCGTTCATTACGGATCCACAAGGTTGTATTATCACTACGGATCCGGCGGGTCCCAGTAAAGGCTAGTGTGAAAGTAGCCTAACCCTTTCCACACGCAGTAAAGTCTATTGCTATAAATGTACGGAACCTTGCTGTCTTTGTCTTGCATGGCCTTAGTGGTTCTAAACCTTCTATAAATGTCCGTTCCTCTTTTCTTCAGAAGCACTCTGTCAGTTCAGTTGCTTATCCTGGCAGCTTTAAATCTCCAGGATGACTAGACACCCACTAACCAGGGGGTGGGACCAGCCCATCACACAGACAAATGCAATAGAAAGCTGCCTGTTGCTTATACATAATCATGTGGAATATATAGTGCATAAGGAAATAAGTCCTTTAAAGTGGGGAAAATTTGCTTCTACCTCTCAGGATTTGTTTTTTTTTTTGCCTTCCGCTGGATCAACTTGTAGGATTACAGGTCGAATTGGATGGACAGATGTCTTTTTTCCGCCTTATAAATTATGTTTCTATGTTATAAACTATGTTACTATGTTACTATGTATGTTATCACAGCATTTAACTCTCTACCATTAAATTAACCCTTTGCATTTGCATATTTTTTGAAGCAAGGATCCCTAAGCAACACTGAAGGGTTTTGGAGGTTTCCATTGAGTGACACAGTCCTAAGTTTAAAAAACCTGTTGGGGTTTTGACCTCATAGACTTCCTCTGGTGCCATCTTCTCCCATGTTGTTATGACTTGTCTGAAGATTTCAGCTTGATTTCACCTTTTAAAAGGTTGTAAGAGCCATAGTAACATTTACCTCTTGCGAGGAAATCGTATAAAATAGAAAATAATCTTATACTCACCTGTTACTCCCATGCCACCTTCAATGCTTCACTTCTGGTCCTCTTCTTGCTCCTTGCATACAAGACTGTAGCATCAGCATCAAGATATATGGCATGTGATAGCTGCAGCCTATCACTGGTCTCAGTGGTCTCCTGCCACATACCACTGAAACCAGTGATTAGCCGTACTGGTCACATAACATACACTCCATTGTCACAGAGGGAGGACTGGAAGTGAGGTCCTGAGGACGGTGCAGGAGAAATAGGTGACTACAGGATTATTTTTTATTTTATACAATTTCCTGGCATGGAGTAAAGTTTACTGTAACTCAGACAACCCCCACCATCAACACGAATGAGTCAACTTGGGAAATGAACATATTATTATTCATTATTCATTTATATTCAGTTTCTCTCTATTTCTATTTCTCATCTTAATGTCCCATTAGAATCTGAATTGGCCTAAAATTACCTCAAATATGTACACGTTGTCCAACTTCTGACTAGCAATGTCTATTGTTTGGCTGCTTCCACTTGGCAGAGTAAAGTTAAGAATTATTATTAGTTTGGGGGATAAAGTATAACTTTTTAAGGGGTTTTCCAGGAATTTGCTTATCTTCAAACTAGGTCATCAATATCTGATTGGTGGGGATCGGACTCCTGACATCAGCTGTTTGCAGAGGCTTTGACGCCAGGGTTGCCAACCAGAAATGTTCTTTTTTTCTGGACAACTTAAAACAAAATCATGGACAGCTAACATTTTTGACGGACAAATTGGAAAACCATGTGGAATGATAAAGATTATAAATAATACATGTCTATAGCTCAATATACTGATCAGAACACATCACCAGCATTTACTTTGAGCTGTGAAATTATGATAATTACCACCAAAATAATCTAGCCAAGTACCACCAGCTTCCAAAACATCACGGACACATCTATTTTTTTCATGGACACAGGGAAGAGTTTAAATAAATAAATTATAGGAACGCTAAAAAAGGACCAAAATAATAAATATTTAATACAAAATTCGGGACACAAAAACGGGGCAAAAAGTGTTATACCACGATAAGTGCAAATGTGGGGCTGCAGTAGACAAACACACCACGGAGTGTCCGTTGTCAAATAGACAGCCCAATGTACAACAGCACAATTAAATCACTAATAGTGCCCAACTGAAGCCTCATGGATGTACCAAAAAGGCTCTTATGATTCTGTGACAGAAAGGCACTATGTGCTGAGTGTGTACACATCGAACTCTTAGAGGCTTGATAAGGTGTATCATGCAGAGCTAGATGGGTAAAGACATTGATGTATGTCACCCATTCACCAATCCCTAAGCATGCACCACTCATTCACACAGAGATACATTGTATCTCTGTGTGAATGAGTGGTGCATGCTTAGGGATTGGTGAATGGGTGACATACATCAATGTCTTTACCCATCTAGCTCTGCATGATACACCTTATCAAGCCTCTAAGAGTTCGATGTGTACACACTCAGCACATAGTGCCTTTCTGTCACAGAATCATAAGAGCCTTTTTGGTACATCCATGAGGCTTCAGTTGGGCACTATTAGTGATTTAATTGTGCTGTTGTACATTGGGCTGTCTATTTGACAACGGACACTCCGTGGTGTGTTTGTCTACTGCAGCCCCACATTTGCACTTATCGTGGTATAACACTTTTTGCCCCGTTTTTGTGTCCCGAATTTTGTATTAAATATTTATTATTTTGGTCCTTTTTTAGCGTTCCTATAATTTATTTATTTATTATCTGATTCAGGAACGTATACTTTTGATATACAACTATTGTAGGACACAGGGAAGAGTTGCCTATTTTTACGGACTGTCCAGAAATTTCTGGACAGTTGGCAACCCTGTGTGATGCTCCGGCAATTGCTGCAACCTCTTCCTAGGCCAGTGACATTCATTGTTCACATTGCCTATGTGCAGCTCAGTCCCATTGAAGAGAATGGGCCTGGGCTACAGTATCAAGCACAACCATTGTACAATATACAGTATGATGCTGTGTTTGGTAAGCTGTCAGGAGGCCGTGGCGCTCACCCGAGGCCACAATGCTCACTCTCAGGATTTCTAGAGAATTTCTGATAGCAGCCCTCTCAACACATGTTCTTGATAATGTGTAAATGAATCATACAAGATAATATTTTTATTGCACAATTTTGTACATTTTTTTTCAAAATCCACTAGATTTAAAGCAAACAACCTTATTGGACAACCTGTGCAATCTCCATCCTGGGACCCTGGCTCCATTTGGTGACTTTCTGGTCCCCCAGTCTGCTTACTTTCAGACAGGTATGGTTGGGGGTCACATGTCAGGCCTCATTGGTGACATGTCCCCAAGTGGCTAGTCACTGCTGGGTCACATTCTGATTGGGCTGTCTAGACCTGCACCAGATTTATTACAGGGGCTCAGGCTGGATGATTAATGTGGTACAGAGATAGACATTTTTCTCTAGTTCTACTACTATTGCTTGACTTAGTGTTAGACAAAATTTTACACCAGAATTGTGGCTGTCAATGTCACATATTAGGCCATACTCCTTTCCCCATAAAGCCACACCCCTTTCCTAATAATCCAGGAAATTTCCACTAATTCCTCTGTAAAGCAAGGGTTGTAATTTATTCTTCCCCTTTAACATGAAGTATTTAGTGATGTCTATACCGGGCCACATATCGGCAGTATGAGACAGCTATACATGCATACTGACCTTTAGGTGGGGCTAGGAGGGCCAGGAGAGTAGAAATCACTTAGGGAGTCATTTACTACTCAGAAATACATTTATATTAGGCATATTTCTGCCGCATTTCAAGCTTTTTCACCAGGCCTAAGAAAAGGGATGTGGCGTGGGCAGGGAAAGTGACTGTAAATCTACGCCAGCAAGGGGGCTGGCGTCAATTTAGAAGCGTCAGTGGATACGCTGAAGTTATGTACAGTAGAGGTTGGTGCCTCTACATAACTTTGTCGGACCAGCGCAGGACCTTATTTTTTATGTCTAGTATGTTTTTATGTTTATTATATTTTAGACTCCGGTCTTAATATATGGAACACAGAGCTCAGCTCCACTGAAGACATCATCAAGGTAAGATGTCTTGCTACTGTCACCTCTTTTTGTATCATATGGGCATCGACTGAGTGCCTTGTTGGGTGCTGGTCGACCTGGAGCTTGCCCATCTGTCTCGTGACTTGTGGCGACTGTTACTTTATCTTTGTGTGTGTATATATATATATATATATATATATATATATATCTTTTATCACAGTTTAGTAAACTCTTTATGCATTGCAGTCGAAGTCGTGTTAAGTCTAATTTTCTCCAAACTTCTGTTCTCACGCTAATACATCCTCTAATCCTAAATGCACCAAATTGTGCTACATTTTGGTGTAATTTATACCATTACGGATTACAAATTCATTAAGTTACACAGCGGATCTTCCCTATGTCACCTAGATTTAAATGTATCCCTTATCCACAGGATAGGGGATGTGTCTGATTGGTGGGTGTCCTGGAGTCCGACTGCCAGTAAGCTCATGGATTATGAGAGCAGGGGTACTGTGTTTTATTAATGGAGAAGTGGTCCAACATGTCCGCTGCCACTCCATTCATCCCTATGGGAGTGTTAGAGATAGCCATAGACTTCATATAGTACAGTGGTGGTGAACCTATAGCACGGGTGCCAGAGGTGGCACTCAGAGCCCTCTCTGTGGGCACCCTCACCCTGGAAAAAGTCTATGGTGTACCAATATACCTTATACTTTTCCTGCCATTCATCAACGCAGGGCACACTATGAACAGCACGGGCAGCGCACTGAATCTAGGCAGATTATCATACCTAAATGATAAAGTACATTGAAGATATACTATATTGGACTGTAGTATTCCGGTTACATTGTTGTTAGCACTTTAGTGGGTTTTGGGTTGCAGTTTGGGCACTTGGTCTCTAAAAGGTTCACCATCACTGATATAGTACACGACAACCCCTTTCTAAGAAAGCCTGAACCAGCCCTGTACCTCACATGGATCCAGAGATGTCCCAATTTATTGATCCAATTGCTCCGCCAGATTTATATCAAGCTGGCAGCTCAGAGGTGTGTCCTTTCTGCTGCTACTTTCTTGCTGTCACAATGTTCCTTCTGCTGCTGCTCTCCCCTTGTCCCAGCTCAGGGGCATGTCCTTTCCGCTGCAGCTCTTTCCCTTTTGCTTGTAGGAGAAGATCTGACTTGTGGCAGTTGAAGAATGGGACTGATCACCTATGACCGTGCTCATCCAAGTTCAATAGGTGGTAGTGCACATTACTATACAGATTAAACACGAGGTGGGCAATTATAATGAAGTAAAGAGAATATTACACCGCTGGAACAAAAATTACAAAAAGTAACTAAGTAACTAGTTTTTCATTCTGAATTATTTTAAAATAAAACAATTAGTGGTGGCACAATGACTATTACAACGTTCTTCTTATGTACAGTAGCAGAGCGACCGTTGTGCTCTCTCCAGAGCCCGGGTGCCGCATCTACCTCAGCACCCAATATAGCCTTGCTTCCAGGGCATCGTCTATAATACTATGGTTTTGGAAAAGGTGTCGTAAGATGGTCCAGCTCAGTTTCCCGTAGAGAGATGACATGTTGTCAGATACCAGTCCAGCAGGCTGTAGAAATGTTCACACCCTTATAGGAGACAAAGCCTAGATCACCATCTTCTTCAAAACCCCTCAGCACTGATATTTTACCCTGAGTAAACACTATATTTTTGCCTTTTCATGTCTCCCAGTAAAAAAGGAGAAATTTATGAAGTGGAAGTTTAACAGATGCATTGCTAACGACTCCTAAGCGCGCAAGCCAAATAAATAAGAAAGTCAGGCTCCCCACGGCACCATTGCAGAATACAGCACCTCACTTTCATTAAATACCTCCCTCTGGCCTACTTGACTTTTCAGCATGCCTTTTTAATAATGATATTTCAGCAGAATCTGCTCCCTCTCCACCTCCAGCCCCCACACCCATCACCCTCCGAAAATGATGCCAGTAAAATAAAGTGTTATAAATCCAGTGACATTTCCAGTCAAATTAAGTCAGCATTAAGGCAGCGTGTTTACAGTGTGTTCAAAAATCTTCTCTAATATTTACTGTGGTGTGTAGTCCTAGAGGTGCGGGGGAGACGGATTTATATTACACATCCACGTTCACACCTGCCCCAAATGAGGCTCAGTGACCTTGTGGCATCCGAAGGAACAAAGGAAATTTCTTTCTTTCTTTCTTTCTTTCTTTCTTTCTTTCTTTCTTTCTTTCTTTCTTTCTTTCTTTCTTTCTTTCTTTCTCTGTCTCTCTCTCTTTCTCTTTCTATCTATCTATCTATCTATCTATCTATCTATCTATCTATCTATCTATCTATCGTTCTGTCTGTACTTATCTATCATGTATCTATCTAATATCTATCTTATCTATCTTAACTATCTATCTAATAAAAAAATAATTCCACGGCACTCCCAAGGATGTTCTAAGAACACCACCTTTGAATCACATCCTTGGGAGTGCCATGAAATTATTTTTTATTTTTATCTTCATTGGATGCTGGATCACGTCCGTAGCCGCTGGCACAACATTTCCATTTTTTGACTGCGGTGCCACTTTCATTACATATCTATCTAATAGAGAAAAACAAAAATAGTTTAAGCAGCACAGTGGTCAAGTAAGTACGGTGTGCCAGCGGCTGAAGAGGCGATCCACCAACGAAAAAAACAAACTTCAAAAATTCCACGGCACTCCCAAATAAAGTAAATAAAAAAATGTTCTTTAATCACCAGACAGCGACGTTTCAGTTCTCTTACTGGGACTTTTGATCCAGGAAGTTATTCTGATTGCCTGATTGGAGTCGGGAAGGAATTCTTTTCCCTAAAGTGGGGAAAATTGGCTTCTACCTCACAGGGGTTTTTTGCCTTCCTCTGGATCAACTTGTAGGAAAACAGGCCGAACTGGATGGACAGATGTCTTTCTTTCGGCCTTATAAACTATGTTACTATGTTACTATCTATTTATCTATCTATCTATCTATCTATCTATCTATCTATCTATCTATCTATCTATCTCATATATATTATCTATCTATCTATCTATCTATCTATCTATCTATCTATCTATCTATCTATCTCATATCTATATATCTTCTATCTCTCTCTCTCTCTCTATCTACTCTATCCATATATCTAGATGTTAGAAGGATTCACAGCAATCTAATGACTTTAGAAAAGTGGTGTCTTCATTCATATGTGTCCATAGCAATGTTTCCGTATGGAGCTTTTTTCAAGCAATGTGATATGCAACAAACAAGGTATATATAGAAAATCCTTGTGGCATCATAGGGAGATTAATTAGACATAATTGTTATAAAACTAACACAATCAAGTACATCATCCAAGCAACAGTTGTAATTAGACACATAGGTATAGATATACAACATTAAAACGTGGATCATATATAATCCTGTACAGTGTACAATAATCGTGAGAACTTATAATGAGCAATTATTAAAAAGAGCCCTAAGGAGGGTAGTTTAATCCACCCAACAATGAGGAGACCATCAGAGATTCAAAAAAAGCCAACAGGTAACAACATATCATATAATGGAACACACATGTCTATCAAACATCGGGATCAGAACAAACGTAATTTCTGGTCACCAATAGATATCCAGGGGCCAACTGAATTAAGACAGACTCACAGCCAGGGGCGTAGCTAAAGGCTCATGGGCCCTGGTGCAAGAGTTCAGCTTGGGCCCCCCCACCCCCCACCACTCAGCGCTGGTGCACCTAGTTTTCTGCTGCCCAAGGCAAATATTGAACACCCCCCCCCATGCCAAATTCTCAATCTAACCCCTTCCATCCAGTGCTACTGTTAAAGGGGTTGTCCTCTTTTTACTACTGATGACCTATCCTCAGGGTAGGTCATCAATATCAGATCGGCCGGGGTGCTCCGGCACCCCCGACGATAAGCTGTTTTAAGAGGGGGCAGCACTCATATAAGAGTTGCTTTCTCTGCTCTGTTCACCTGCTCGCTGTAGCATTTGCAGTGATGAGCAGTAAACAGAGCAAAGAAGGCAGCGCTTGTACAAAAAAAAAAAAAAAAGACAACCCCTTTAATGACATACTTAGAAAACATTACATACAGCGCCACAGAGCATACAGGGTCATACATTCCCACATATGTACCCCTTACCTCCAGTGTCTTCTCTTCTCTGATGTAGACGTTCTGTTTCCTCATCTTCTCCTTTCAGACCAGACCGCCATGATTATTTCTTCTTCTCAACACCCCATCCTGCCCCCCCAATACTGTGTCCACTGTGCTCCCCAATACTATCCTACAGAAACAGTCCCCCTGAAAATACTAGTACCACACAGTACAAAAAATACCCCCTTCCTTTCATATCAGACCCCCATATAAAACCCTAAATGAGACCCCCCCATCTCAGACCAAACCCATTTTAGACCTCTATGTCAGACCCCATATAAGACCCCAGTTTTAGACCTGAGATCAAACCCCCATTAGACCTCCATGTAAGACCCCGACCCAGTATCAGACCTTAGATAAGACCCCCATTAGACCTCCAGACCCCCATATCAGACCCCCATTAGATATCCACACTCCCATATCACACCTCCAGACCCCCAATCAGATCCCCATTAGACATCCATACCCCTAATCAGATCCCCATTAGACCTCCAGGCCCCCAGTCAGACCTCTCCAGACCCCCCAGTCAGACCTCTCCAGACCCCCCAGTCAGACCTCTCCAGACCCCCTAGTTAGACCTCCAGAACCCACAGTGAGACTTCCAGACCCCCCAGTGAGACCCCCAGTGAGACCCCCAGTGAGACCTCCAGACCCCCCATTGAGACCTTCGGATTCCCCTAGTGAGACATTCCCAATTGAGTCCTTCAGGACCCCCCCCATTAAACCTTCAGACCCCACCAGTGAGACCCCCCATTACACCTCCAGAACCCACAAGTGAGTCCTTCAGAACCCCCCCATTAGACCTACAGACCCCACAATTGAGTCCTTCAGAAACCCCCCATTAGACCTCTAGACCCCACCAGTGAGACCCCCCCATTAGACCTCTAGACCGCACAAGTGAGTCCTCCAGAACACCTCCCCCCCATTAGGCCTCCATATCAGATGTCAGATCAGACAGTAAAATAATAAATAAATTTACCTCTCCTGCTCCGCCGCTCCTCTCCCTGTCCTGGCTGTCTCCTCTTCTCAGGGCCCGCGCTGCAGTCACCTGACCTCCTGCAGTGTCAGGTCAGAGTTCGCTCTGTATGTCATGATGCTGCAGGCAGCCAGGACAAGCAGCGCAGGACCTGAGAAGAGCGAGCAGGAGGAAGGGTAAGTACAGTACAGCGCTCACAACGCTTCACTCCCCCTCCTCCTGTAGGCTAGTGAGCGCTGCTCAACTGCCAAATTATCATTATTATCTTTTCACCTATTGTTTTGGTGCATAAGATTTCAGCTTGGAATAAATTCAGCTGGATTCTTCACAGATGCCTGAGCAGTTGAGTTGATTGCTGTCTGATGAGAGTCTGACGTAAGTACACAGTTCAATACAGTCTGCCATTGCTACATGGAGCCATTGAGCACAACACTTATTGTCAGGATATTGAGTCAGAACAGTGAAAAGATGGTTTACAAACACAGAGCAGCTCCCAGCTTCTGAAGACATCGCCACTTACAGCTGCAGTGTCGGTGCAGTTACAGGCAACCATCAGTGTGTATTGCATAGCAGCTACACCTCAAAGACAGCATAGATTCTTCTAGCAATATCAGCCTATTTCTGCATCCTATGAATCCTGTCTGTGTGGCAACATGGCTGAAGGCAGCACTGTACAGAATGTCTAGCCAGAGCTACAAGAGGATATGGACCTTAATGCACAACCTGGTGAAAGAGTTAGACGCCGCTCCCATTCATTTCTATGTAGCCGACGGAAATAGTCGAGCCAGCTCTCGGCTATTTTTGGCGGCTCCATAGAAATGAATGGAGGGTGGCTGCACACTCGCAGTGCGCCCTCCTCAACTTTCCTGGCTCCGTTCTTGTTGTAGGTGCGGATCCCAGAGGTAGGACCCACACCTATCAGACAAAGGGGGCATATCGATATGCCCAGAGGCGTAGCTAGAGGTTCAGCACAGGGGGGCGAAACATACTTGAGTGGGCCCCCCACTTGGCTTCCCAAACGCACGTTTCCAACTTCACAGGCACATACTACTAGTTGTGGTTATAATATTGTATTAGAAAGATGACTATTTAAACTGCTAGATCATCTATGCTGTTAAGTACAGTACAATAGACTTTCTACCTACCCTACTCTAAATACTCTACCATATAATGCAGTAAAATATAGGAGTAATAGGATTAAAAAACAACGGGACTCCTATGTTAAAGGAAACCTGTCCCCAGTTTTTACATCACTAAACTAACAGTCCCCTGCCCCCATCAGACCTCAGATCATCAGAATGTGCCCCCATCAGACCTCAGATCAGTGTATTGTGCCCCATCAGACCTCAGATCAGCGTACTGTGCCCCCATTAGACCTCAGATCAGCGTACTGTGCCCCCATCAGACCTCAGATCAGCGTATTGTGCCCCATTAGACCTCAGATCAGCAGAATATGCCCCCATCAGACCTCACATCAGCCTACTGTGCCCCCATCAGACCTCAGATCAGCGTATTGTGCCCCATCAGACCCCAGATTGTGCCCCCATCAGACCTCACATCAGCCTACTGTGCCCCCATCAGACCTCACATCAGCGTATTGTGCCCCATCAGACCCCAGATCAGCGTATTGTGCCCCATCAGACCTCAGATCAGCAGAATGTGCCCCCATTAGTCCTCACATCAGCCTACTGTGCCCCCATCAGACCTCAGATCAGCGTATTGTGCCCCCATCAGACCTCAGATCAACAGAATGTGCCCCCATCAGACCTCAGATCAGCGTACTGTGCCCCCATCAGACCTCAGATCAGCTTATTGTGCCCCATCAGACCTCAGATCAGCAGAATATGCCCCCATCAGACCTCACATCAGCCTACCGTGCCCCCATCAGACCTCAGATCAGCGTATTGTGCCCCATCAGACCCCAGATTGTGCCCCCATCAGACCTCACATCAGCCTACTGTGCCCCCATCAGACCTCACATCAGCGTATTGTGCCCCATCAGACCCCAGATCAGCGTATTGTACCCCATCAGACCTCAGATCAGCAGAATGTGCCCCCATTAGTCCTCACATCAGCCTACTGTGCCCCATCAGACCTCAGATCAGCGTATTGTGCTCCATCAGACCTCAGATCAGCATATTGTGCCCCCATCAGACCTCAGATCAGCAGAATGTGCCCCCATCAGACCTCAGATCTGCGTATTGTGCCCCATCAGACCTCAGATCAGCGTACTGTGCCCCCATCAGACCTCAGATCAGCGTATTGTGCCCCATCAGACCTCAGATCAGCGTATTGTGCCCCATCAGACCTCAGATCAGCATATTGTGCCCCCATCAGACCTCAGATCAGCATATTGTGCCCCCATCAGACCTCAGATCAGCAGAATGTGCCCCCATCAGACCTCAGATCAGCGTATTGTGCCCCCCACCATACCTCAGATCAGCGTATTGTGCCCCCATCAGACCTCAGATCAGCAGAATGTGCCCCCATTAGTCCTCACATCAGCCTACTGTGCCCCCATCAGACCTCAGATCAGCGTATTGTGTCCCCATCAGACCTCAGATCAACAGAATGTGCCACCATCAGACCTCAGATCAGCGTACTGTGCCCCCATCAGACCTCAGATCAGCGTATTGTGCCCCATAAGACCTCAGATCAGCAGAAAATGCCCCCATCAGACCTCACATCAGCCTACTGTGCCCCCATCAGACCTCACATCAGCGTATTGTGCCCCATCAGACCCAGATTGTGCCCCCATCAGACCTCACATCAGCCTACTGTGCCCCCATCAGACCTCACATCAGCGTATTGTGCCCCATCAGACCCCAGATCAGCGTATTGTACCCCATCAGACCTCAGATCAGCAGAATGTGCCCCCATTAGTCCTCACATAAGCCTACTGTGCCCCCATCAGACCTCAGATCAGCGTATTGTGCCCCATCAGACCTCAGATCAGCATATTGTGCCCCCATCAGACCTCAGATCAGCAGAATGTGCCCCCATCAGACCTCAGATCAGCGTATTGTGCCCCATCAGACCTCAGATCAGCGTACTGTGCCCCCATCAGACCTCAGATCAGCGTATTGTGCCCCATCAGACCTCAGATCAGCGTATTGTGCCCCATCAGACCTCAGATCAGCATATTGTGCCCCCATCAGACCTCAGATCAGCAGAATGTGCCCCCATCAGACCTCACATCAGCCTACTGTGCCCCCATCAGACCTCACATCAGCTTATTGTGCCCCCATCAGACCTCAGACCAGCTTATTGTGCCCCATCAGACCTCAGATCAGCATATTGTGCCCCCATCAGACCTCAGATCAGCATATTGTGCCCCCATCAGACCTCAGATCAGCAGAATGTGCCCCCATCAGACCTCAGATCAGCGTATTGTGCCCCCCACCATACCTCAGATCAGCGTATTGTGCCCCCATCAGACCTCAGATCAGCAGAATGTGCCCCCATTAGTCCTCACATCAGCCTACTGTGCCCCCATCAGACCTCAGATCAGCGTATTGTGTCCCCATCAGACCTCAGATCAACAGAATGTGCCACCATCAGACCTCAGATCAGCGTACTGTGCCCCCATCAGACCTCAGATCAGCGTATTGTGCCCCATCAGACCTCAGATCAGCAGAAAATGCCCCCATCAGACCTCACATCAGCCTACTGTGCCCCCATCAGACCTCAGATCAGCGTATTGTGCCCCATCAGACCCCAGATTGTGCCCCCATCAGACCTCACATCAGCCTACTGTGCCCCCATCAGACCTCACATCAGCGTATTGTGCCCCATCAGACCCCAGATCAGCGTATTGTACCCCATCAGACCTCAGATCAGCAGAATGTGCCCCCATTAGTCCTCACATAAGCCTACTGTGCCCCCATCAGACCTCAGATCAGCGTATTGTGCCCCATCAGACCTCAGATCAGCATATTGTGCCCCCATCAGACCTCAGATCAGCAGAATGTGCCCCCATCAGACCTCAGATCTGCGTATTGTGCCCATCAGACCTCAGATCAGCGTACTGTGCCCCCATCAGACCTCAGATCAGCGTATTGTGCCCCATCAGACCTCAGATCAGCGTATTGTGCCCCATCAGACCTCAGATCAGCATATTGTGCCCCCATCAGACCTCAGATCAGCAGAATGTGCCCCCATCAGACCTCACATCAGCCTACTGTGCCCCCATCAGACCTCACATCAGCTTATTGTGCCCCCATCAGACCTCAGACCAGCTTATTGTGCCCCATCAGACCTCAGACCAGCGTATTGTGCCCCCATCAGACCTCAGATCAGCCCACCCAGCCACATAGGATTAAAATAAAAAACCTTACTTACCTTTTCTGCGCTGCGGCTGCCCTCCGGTCCGCGCTCCGCTCTCTCAGCATCAGGTCATAGTGCGCGCCGCCAGGGAAGAGAGCAGAGCGCGGACCGGAGGGCAGCCGCAGCGCAGAACAGGTAAGTAAGGTTTTTTATTTTAATCCTATGTGGCTGGGTGGGCTGATCTGAGGTCTGATGGGGGTCCCTAAATACAAGTGAGCGCTTCCATAATGGAAGCGCTCACTTGTATTCACCTGATAGTAGGCATGGTCATCCTTGCTGGGCCCCCCTGAGTCACTGGGCCCGGAGCCGTCGCCCCCCTGCCCCCCCGGTAGCTACGCCACTGGATATGCCCCATTGTCTATGATGGATCGACCCCTTTAAGTTGTTAGAAACACTAACCCTGTCATGTACTGGCTACGATTTAAACTGATTATAACGCTGTTTGGGACACAAGTACATGACGCTAATGTTACCTTTTAGTTACCGTTTAGTTGTTGAGAGTCTACAAACTGCCAAAAATCAAGTTTTAAAGATATGCAAATGAACCATCGCAAGTGCCCAGGGGCGTCACGTTTGCTGCAAGTGCCCAGGCCCCCCCGGCCTTACTCCTCCGTTGTGTATCCTCCAGCTAGCCCTGTATGCTTGTGACATCGTTCTTTTTCTGCAGCCAAAATCCAGCGCCTTCACAGTACACTGCTTATTGTGGGCAGAGGCATAGTGATATGCGGTGCGCAGGCGCCAGTTAAGGCGCCAGAAGCCAATAGCAGGCAAGGACGGGGATGAGCCTCCCTAGCGTTACCCGCGATGCTAGGGAGGCTCGTCTCCGCCCCCGCCTGCCATTGGCTGCTCCCCCCCCCGACACCGGATGTTTTCATCCATGTACAGGGAGAAGCGGCAATGCAGGGAGTGGGGTAAGTATATTACCTGTGAGGGGCCCGGCACATGGGGGGGGGGAATCAGTCACCGCCAGTGGCAAAGCATGGTGGGGAGAAATTAGATCCAATAGCAAATTCCACGACTGTATCTTCCTCATTTAAAGAAGTTTGTGGTGAAAGTCATATGTCTTGTTCAAAGATATGCCTAGTTAACGTATACCCCAAGGATCAACCAGAGAGAGTCTTAAAGGTGTATACCATCCTGGATGACCAAAGCAACAGATCGCTTGCAAGATCCAAACTCTTTGATTTGTTCAACCTTAAAGGAGATGCTTACACTTACACATTAGGTACTTGTAGTGGCGTCACAGAGATCTCTGGAAGGAGAGCCAGACGACTTATGGTAGCTTCACTCGACAACAATGTCAGGATACCCTTGCCAACACTTGTTGAATTTAACCAGATACCATCTAATAGAGAGGAGATTCCTACGCCAGAAGTGGCTCTTCATCATACTCATCTAAAGTCTATAGCCAACGAAATACCATCTTTTGACAAGAGCGCAAACATCCTACTCCTGCTTAGCAAAGACATTCTCGGGGTACACAAGGTGCGCCAACAAATCAATGGACCTCACGACGCTCCATTTGCCCATCACCTTGATCTAGGCTCGGTGATCATAGGTAATGTTTGCATAGACCAGACTAAGGAGCCTACTAAGATTTCCTCATTTAAAACCTATGTCTTACCAAATGGTTGCAGCAATTATTTTCAGCCATGTCCGCATCATTACTGGGTGAAAGAGAAGTTCACTGACAGCAAGTGGCCACAAGGCCATCAAGATAACATTCCTTCTTCCTTGTCCTAGAACAACAGCCTTGGATCAGTATCAGTTTTTAATCTAACAAGTGAAGGTAACAAACCAGCACCTGCAGGAGAGGATAAGGAATTTCTTTAGATTATGGAAAAGGAGTTTGCCCAAGACGATTCCAACAGCTGGGTAGCACCATTACCCTTCTGCTCTCCAAGAACAAAACTACCAAACAATCTACAACAAGCAGTTGCTAGATTAAAAAGCACCTTAAAAAGGAAACCAGAAATGGAGAAACATTTTGTGGCCTTTATGCAGAACATATTTGACAAACATTATGCAGAACGTGCACCACCACTAGAAGAGAAGAATGCTGGTACCTCCTATCCTTTGGCATGTATCACCCTCACAAATCTAAGCAAATTAGAGTGGTGTTTGATTCCAGCGTTCAGTATGGAGGTATCTTTCTCAACAATTAGCTCCTCACTGGGCCAAATCTCAACAACAATCTCGTGGGAGTGTTAATCCGCTTCTGACAAGAACCTGTTACAGTAATGGCTGACATCCAGCAAATGTTCCACTGCTTTATTGTCAGGGATGCCAACAGGATCTACCTCAGGTTCCTATGGCACAAGGACAACGATGTCAACACCGAGGTCACAGATTACCGCATGAAGGTACGTCTTTGGCAATAGCCCCTCTCCTGCTATAGCAATCTATGGATTGGGAAGGGCAGCCCAAGGAGGAGAAGAAGAATTTGGCTCTGATGCTCGTCAGTTTGTTGATAAGAACTTTTATGTGGATGATGGACTAAAATCCTTACCTAGCATTGAAGAAGTAATTGATCTCCTCACCAGAAGACAGGAAATGCTGTCTGTAGCAAACCTCAGCCTTCATAAGATCATCTTCAATCCAGAAGTAATGAATGCTTTTCCCTCTGTTGACCATGCTACCAATTTGAAGGACCTTAATCTTAGTTCTGATTCCCCTCCCATTCAATGCAGCCTAGGTTTGCTGTGGGACATCAAGCAAGATACATTAACATTCCAAGTATTGGCCTGGGACAAACCTTTCACTAAGCGGGGAATCTGGTCTGTTGTAAATAGTATCTACAATCCTCTTGGATTCATAGCTCCGATTACCATTCATGGTAAGATGTTGCTGAGACAGATAGCTGCAGAGAACGTAGACTGGGACACACCCCTACCTACTGAAAAACAACACAGTTGGGAGACATGGAAGAAGTGTTTGAGCAACTTCAAGTCCCATATTGCTATGTTCCCATTTCCCTTACAGCTGCTGTCCGAAAGGAAGTCCACGTCTTCTTGGATGCATTCATTGAGGCCACCGCTGCAGTAGCCTATCTGAGGGTGTCTGAAGGTAACAGCAAGCCACATTGTGGATTTCTCTGATTTCTCTTAGGAAACTGACCTAAATTCAGCTGACTGCGGAAAAAGGTCTGCTCCTGTTTCAGGCCTCATTGATCACATGTGGCTGTCACCCCCAAGTTTCTTGTTCCAAGACTCTTGTTCATTACCTGCTGATCCCAGTTATGAATTGATGGAACCTCAGTCCGACCAAGAAATCAGACCTACAAACTTTACGCTCTGTATTACAGTGATTCCCAAATTAAGGCTCAAGACATATTGCTTTGAGCGTTGCTCAAGATGGTCATCTCTGGTACGAGCTATTGCTTATCTAATCCACATTGCTTGATCCTTTGCAAAAGACGCATCATCAGGCTACCACAGTTGGCACATCTGTAAGGATCACCCTTCAGTTGCAGGTATTGAACTTGCAGAAAAGGTCATCATCAGTGTGTACAGCAAGAAACTTACTATCAGGAGATCAACAGCATCACAAAGGATGTTAGTGTGCCTAAAAGCAGCACCCTTTTTAAACTAAACCCATTGATTTATAACCACAATTTGTTAAAAGTGGGTGGACGCAGGCATGGGATTCAGCCAGTTCCCTCCAGTTCTCCGGATCTGGTTGTTAAAATTACAACTGGATCGGAGAACCGTATTACCGGCTGAGTCCCGATCCAGTTCTCTGGTGGAGGCAGGGCAGCTGGAGATGTTCACTTCCATTGCTTCGCACACCATTGATAGTTTAGCTCCTTAGTTGGGTGATATGTGTGTGTAGTGTATACAGTACAGACCAAAAGTTTGGACACACCTTCTCATTCAAAGAGTTTTCTGTATGAAAATTGTATGAAAATTGTAGATTCACACTGAAGGCATCAAAACTACGAATTAACACATGTGGAATTATATACTTAACAAAAAAGTGTGAAACAACTGAAAATATGTTTTATATTCTAGGTTCTTCAAAGTAGCCACCTTTTGCTTTGATTACTGCTTTGCACACTCTTGGCATTCTCTTGATGAGCTTCAAGAGGTAGTCACCTGAAATGGTATTCCAACAGTCTTGAAGGAGTTCCCAGAGATGCTTAGCACTTGTTGGCCCTTTTGCCTTCACTCTGCGGTCCAGCTTACCCCAAACCATCTTGATTGGGTTCAGGTCTGGTGACTGTGGAGGCCAGGTCATCTGGCGTAGCACCCCATCACTCTCCTTCTTGGTCAAATAGCCCTTACACAGCCTGGAGGTGTGTTTGGGGTCATTGTCCTGTTGATAAATAAATGATGGTCCAACTAAACGCAAACCTGAAGGAATAGCATGCCGCTGCAAGATGCTGTGGTATCCATGCTGGTTCAGTATGCCTTCAATTTTGAATAAATCCCCAACAGTGTCACCAGCAAAGCACCCCCACACCATCACACCTCCTCCTCCATGCTTCATGGTGGGAACCAGGCATGTAGAGTCCATCCGTTCACCTTTTCTGTGTCGCACAAAGACACGGTGGTTGGAACCAAAGATCTCAAATTTGGACTCATCAGACCAAAGCACAGATTTCCACTGGTCTAATGTCCATTCCTTGTGTTCTTTAGCCCAAACAAGTCTCTTCTGCTTGTTGCCTGTCTTTAGCAGTGGTTTCCTAACAGCTATTTTACCATGAAGGCCTGCTGCACACAGTCTCCTCTTAACAGTTGTTGTAGAGATGTGTCTGCTGCTAGAACTCTGTGTGGCATTGACCTGGTCTCTAATCTGAGCTGCTGTTAACCTGCGTTTTTTGAGGCTGGTGACTCGGATGAACGTATCCTCCGCAGCAGAGATGACTCTTGGTCTTCCTTTCCTGGGGCAGTCCTCATGTGAGCCAGTTTCTTTGTAGCGCTTGATGGTTTTTGTGACTGCACTTGGGGACATTTTCAAGGTTTTCCCAATTTTTCGGACTGACTGACCTTCATTTCTTAAAGTAATGATGGCCACTCGTTTTTCTTTCCTTAGCTGCTTTTTTCTTTCCATAATACAAATTCTAACAGTCTATTCAGTAGGACTATCAGCTGTGTATCCACCTGAATTCTGCCCAACACAACTCATGGTCCCAACCCCATTTATAAGGCAAGAAATCCCACTTATTAAACCTGACAGGGCACACCTATGAAGTGAAAAACATTTCAGGTGACTACCTCTTGAAGCTCATCAAGAGAATGCCAAGAGTGTGCAAAGCAGTAATCAAAGCAAAAGTTGGCTACTTTGAAGAACCTAGAATATAAGACATATTTTCAGTTGTTTCACACTTTTTTTTAAGTATATAATTCCACATGTGTTAATTCATAGTTTTGATGCCTTCAGTGTGAATCTACAATTTTCATAGTAATGAAAATACAGAAAACTCTTTGAATGAGAAGGTGTGTCCAAACTTTTGGTCTGTACTGTATATGATGTATTTATGTATGTGTACCATGCATATGGTATATTTATGTGTATGTGTGTTGCATATATATGGTGTAAACATGTGTCGTGATGCTGCATGTCCGCCATTGAGTAGGGAACCTGTTGTTAAAAAGTTAAATCCCACCCCTGGGTGGACGGATAAAGAAATCTTCTCTGTAGAGCAAGGAACAGAACCGGTTGGAATCATATTACTACATTGTTGGTACGTACAACACCATCAAGGCAGACAGTTTACAGAAGGTGCTATTCGATCACCTGGCCTGTGGATTGTGGCAATTAAGAGATGTGTCTCTTCAGTGCTTCATAAATCCATTAAGTGCCATAAGTTAAGAGGGAGACATTAACAACAACAAATGGCGAATCTCCCAGCAGAATGTTTGAGCCTGGACCCACACTTTACCTATGTCGGAGTGGACGTCTTGGCCCATGGTCGTTCATTACATCTAAAACTATGCTTGAAAATATTTCCATTAAAACCGAGGCAATTATTGTTGCATCTATTATTGGTTGTTAAGGTTCTATTATATTGAAGGACAATTACAGTTTCCCAGTGGGACACTGCAAAGGGTTAATTGTTGCTAAAAGAAGTTAATTAAAAGCTGTGAATTCCTCTTAAAGCACTTATTTCTTTGTGTACTATGTATACCTAATAGTAATATATGGATAATATCTGCCAAGGTGATGGACCAGCTGGTTAGTTAGTGTCTAGTCAACAGAGCTACAGGCAAGATGTGTATATGCTAGCTCCTGCAAAGTAGGCCCAGAGAGAAGTCTCTTCCAGAAGACAATACTCATGAGTTTGAAAAGCTTCCAAAAAGATACTTAACTGAGAGAATACTCCTGACGGAAAGAGATCAGCCATTTTAGAAAGTCTAGAACCATCAAGGCCAACAGTAAGGTAACATTTATGGCAAGACTTTACTGCTGTGAAAAGGGTTAATTGCCTCTGGCACCTGTCAGTCTTTAAGACGGAATGGCCGTCTGGATCCAAATTCTGCACCCCTCATCCCGGGCGTTAATAATAGGATGTCTATGGTTATCCTGGAAAGTTACAAAGTGTGTTCATAGTGGGGCTAAGTGATTTCTACTTCCAGCATTGTCGCTGCCCATACACAGCCATCGGGGAGAAATAAGCTCTGTGGAATACCTCAGGATTTTGCCTGATACATGCCGGTACCACAACACCCATCATCTACTGTAAAGAGACTGTTCTTCGTTATCACTAAACTTGGCCTGGTCATTGCCTCCTCTATCAGCCGGCCCCTGCACTTACCCTCCTGCCTTGCACCCTGCAAACTACCTAACATCAAGGGCACCTCAACTACCATCAGGTTGGAGCCCCAGTAGTCAGGGAAGAAAGGGTGCACCCTCCATTCATCATTACCACTCCTCTCTGTCCTGCACCTTCCCTCTGCTACACAATGAATTAAGGAAACAATTAAGAGGCTGCTGAATGTTTTATAACTTCTAATAAATGTAATAAATCTCCGTCATGAAATATGTCACGCAATGCTGGAATGGCGATTCATTTTAAGACGCCATCTGTGCGGGATTGTTCTGAGTTGTGTATCCTGCAAGTGTGTGGCATAAAATGGTATTTTATTGGCCAATGTACAGCCCATATGCCGATGTACAGCATGCCTGTGGTTACTGTCAGTATGCTGACCAACAGAGTTAATCAACATGTAGAAATGTTCAATGCATTACATTTATAAGATGTATGGTTGCCACCAGTTCCCAATACCCTAAATTTACACAAAAAGTTTGTGTCTAATGTGAAAATGTGAAGAGACCGATTTGGTCACATGTGAAAAAGTACTATGTAGAAGCCATTGTCAAGCCTTTGTTACCTAGCACTGCTAGTAGTTTCACTTTCTAGACTGTGAAGCAGTATGATGTAAAACACCTAGGACCTTATGTGTGAAAACTTTCTAGGTGTAGAAGTTTCTTTGTTGCCCATAGAAACCAATCAAAGTTCCCCTTTCTTTTTTATATAGTGCTCTGGAGGAATGAAAGGGGAGCTCTGATTGGTTGCTATAGGCAACAAAGAAAGTCTTAGACCTAGACAGTTTTCATACTTCAGGCCCTTAGTGAACTGTATCCAGAGAAGCCTGATACTGAAAGTTCAGAGTAAAGATATCTAGCAAAACATATATTACAAATATATCTGTACTATTGATTTATGCAAAGTTTGTTTAAAGTTATCGCTTATACATGCGCGATGTATGAGGGAGTCAGAGTCAGGAGTCCGAGTTAGGGAAAATTGAGGAATTGGAGTCGGAGTTGGAGTCGGGGCTTTGGCTTACCGACTCCACAGCCCTGGGTTCAACATTGACTTTATGAAGTGTATCTTCTGGGATGTGTCAGTCATCACTATGCTACACACTGACCACAAGTGCTGCCACGTGCTGTCTTCTTCTTGTGGCCTAGTTATAGGCCGATTACACCATATACCACATTAACACTTCATCCTTTGATATTTACTTTACTCAGAATGATGATTGATGAATGTTATTCCTAAATATATCGTAACTCCAATCTGAAGGATATTATTAAAGCGTAATAGTACTCCACTGTGATATTTGCTTATACACACCTAATAATTAGCACTAATTGAACTTTTTTATTGTTACAGGCAAGGAACCTAACACCAAGGAATGCAGAACCTCCCCAATCCCTCTAAATCTTCTGGAACTATTGTTCATTTTCTTTAGGATCGTTTATATGAAATAAAACCCTCATTCACAATGCATCAAGCTTTACGGTCGTGATATATGCATATATAATGCACGTCAATGAAAAAATTCCACTCTACATTCTGAAGTAACAACCTGAAATTATAGAAGGAAGAACAGAATAGAAAACTGCCGGAGTGGGGCTACTAATGCACTGCTTATCTCTATAGATATGAAGACATGAAGTTTGCCCCTTCTCTGGTGCTGAAGACTGATGATTTATATATGGAGCCCTGTTTTTCTTTACAAAAAAGTATTTCAGCCCCCCCCCCCCCCCCCCCATATTCTGTACCTGTTCTTACAGATTCTGAAATGAGCAGGCACCATTTTGTGCTGTTTGTTTCACATACTGGCCCTTTGTACTGCACTGCATAACTTCTGCTGACCACAACTATTGGGTCTATTACATGTAGAGAAAGAGTGGTTACCAATACAGGAACTCATTGACGGTTAGCGAGAGGGAGGCCATCTGACCATGCAAATGGAGGGCTTAAAGGGCATCTATCAGCAGATTTGGACCTGTGAAACTGGCTGATCTATTACATGTGAACTTGGCAGCTGAATACATCTGTGTTGATCTCATGTTCATATATGTCCACATTGTTGAGAAAACTGAAGTTTTACTATATGTAAATGAGCCTCTAGGAGCAACGAGGCCATTGCCATTACTCCTAGAGGCTCTGCTCTCTCTGCAACCACCACACCCTCTGCACATTGATTGGCAAGGCCAGGAATGATCATGTTTATACTGTCTGGTCCTGTCAATCAAAGTGGAGAGGGTGCAGAAGTTGCAGACAGAGCAAAGCATCTAGATGTAAGGGCAATGCCCCCGTTGCTCCTAGAGGCTCATTTGCATATATTAAAACATCATTTTTCTCAACAATGCGGGTACATATGAACATGAGACCAACACAGATGTCTTCAGCTGCCAAGCACACATGTAACAGGTCAGCCAGTCTCCATGTTGTTTTTTTTTTTTTTTTTTCAGTTTGTCCTGACCTTTTTTAACCATGTAAACAAATTACTCTGGTTTATTACATCCTGTATGTAGCACTTCCTGTTGCTGTATCCAACCAAATGCATTGTACACTTCTGCCTCCTCTGACAGAACTCCAGCACCGCTCCTAACAATGTCTAGGCAGTTTATAGCTCCTCCCACCTAATAAATGATTATTTTAAGGGAGGTGATACAAACAAAGGGGTTTTCTGTCAGAAAGTAAATGGCCTAAACTACTGAGGGTGTTGAAACTAAAATATTAGTACTCAGCACCCTAATTCCCCATAGCATCTTTACTAATGGTGCCAAGTCATCCTCTGCTCTCAGCTTCCTGGGCCAGTTATTATGTATTGGTACGGGCCCATGTGACTTCTGTAACCAATAACTGACTGTTTCAGGTCACTGCTGTAGCCAGTGATTGGCTGTGTCAGTCTAGACTCTGTGTTGGATTACCATTGCTGGACCCAGAGTCAGAGAGCAGCAGAGACCCAGGCCGTGTTGGCACAGGAGTGACAGTCTATCTGTGAAATGAGTACTGTTTTTTTATTTATACACCCTCAGCAGGATGCGCCTTTTCCCATTGTGTGCAAACATGGCCACTGTTGCTGGACTGCAGGGTGGTCGTAACTAGAGATGAGCGAATCGTAGATTCGTATCGAATCTTGGAAATTTTCTCCTACAATAGGTATGAAACGTATGCATTCTGCGCGAGGCGGGAAAATGACGATACGCCCCCGCAAGAGCGGGAAAGTGAAGATACGCCACCCTCAGAACTGGAAAAAAACCAGCCCGGCCCATCGGAATCTAACTATTTGCATGTATAGGGAGTGAAGACTCCTCCCTCAGTACTCCACCCTCCTCTGAACCAGTTTAGACCAGCGCTGAACACTGAGCTAGTAGCAAGCATGGCTAAAGAGCTGCGTCCCATCTGAAACCAGATGGCCTTTGGGGACGAGTTCCCTGAACCACCGCCGGCTCCAGACATCAGGGTGTCACGCTCTGAACTGAAGGTGAGTAAACCAACGACAGTGTCCTTATTCTCCTTACTGCCTGCGTAGTTAGCTGCGCATTGTGAAGCGGTTCTTCTCATCAGGCGGCTGGTGCGTCTACTGTGGCAGTTATGGCTGGAGCATCTGCTGGGGCTCATGCGGCGGAGGCGTCTGGAGCGTCCACTTCGCCACCCAGGAGGAGATCCACGACAACACCTTCCATAAGGCAGAACCCAATTGTGCCACCATCAGTGACGGCCCATGCGCAGACCCTCTAGGACTATAAAAACGCAGTGGAGGACTGGGTCATTCAGGTACTGGACCACCCTAGGCCGGGAGATCCTGCATTGGAACGCCGAAAGGGAATGGTCCTGTGGTTTTCTGTTGAGAGAGGGTCTGGCTTCCTGGCAGACGATGAGGACGGAAAGGAGTATTTTGTGGGCCGCAGGTTGGTGAAACAGCCGTACCTGCCACAACCTCGTCACAGCCTGTACGTGGGGGATCAGGTGGAGTGCACCCCCATGGCGTCCCTGAAAGACCCCTTTGCGAACGGGGTTACCCTTCTTTCAAAGCCGTTGGTACCTACAACAGAACCTGAAGTGTGGCCGGATGAACCACCAAGTCCAGGACGCTTGCACTGCCTTCAGGAGTCCCCAGATGGCGTCCTCCGGTTCAGGGAAAAGCCACAGCTGGAGCCTCTGATTCCTGGACTGCCAGCACCACCACCACCACAGTCCTTTCAGCTGGGTCATCTGACGTCAACATCGTTTACGTTCCAATCCACAGTCATCCACCAATACCAGCTGCCATGGAAGATGAAGCCAGCAGCAGCCAGGGAAGCTGAGGCTATGTCCCTGGATGCAACCTTGCCAGAACCACTGCAGCCGGAAGTCCTCACCCCTGCTGTCCCGGCAGGAGGATCCGGAAAAGCACAAATGGCTGCAGCGCTCACCAGCGTCGCCACCACCCGGACCCGGTCAAGTCCGAATTCCAGAAGAAGAGGGCACTGGAGTTCTACTACGGCAGCGAGCATGGCCTACAAGAGGCAGGAGCGTCCTCTGATGTCGTTTAGCAGCAGTTCCAGCGAGGAGGACTTCAGGTGCCTCATCTGAGGAACCATTCTACTGGCTGGGTGATGTAATGGACACCTCAGGAGGACCTATGGGAGCCACACCATGGACTGCACCTGACGGGTGAGAGCTTGTTGGCACTTTTGATGTTTGGTTGTTTGTATTTCCCCCGTTTGACTCTCACCCAGATGGGCATGGCTGTCAGGACTCCCCCCTTTCTGCAGAAAAGTCCCAGTTGCGCCTAAACGCGCCTATTTTCCTTTTTCCCCCCTTCTCAGGTTATTTGGGAGCCCCCTTTTCAAAAAGCGTTCTCTATGTGCTGCTATTTTCTATTATCCATGTGGATTACACGTTACTTGTTTGGATTGCAATATTACCTCACGTGGATTACAATTGAATTTTGGACTATGTGTTCCAGACAGTGTTTTATCATGCTAAGGATCCACGAGGAGAGACTTTAACGTATATCTGAGCCTTTTATGCTTGCAGATGTGAAATTGATTGCACTAAAATGTTTGCATACTTATGTCTTTGCTGTATTTTAGCTACACTGTTTTTACTGGTTCAGCACTTTAGCCCATTGTGTGTATTCTTTTTCAGGTACTGCAATGTATCCTATTGTGCACTTATTGTCCAGTGTTTTTAGCAAATTATGCACTTAGCTGGATAGCTAGCAGTGAGCATCTTATTTTTCTACCTCATATGGACTGTACACCGCAACCTAGCCTCGTGCGTATGACGCATTCGCGTGTTAATAGTACGCTAAGGATTCGTACGCACTTTTGTACGCTAATCTTTACGTATTGCGTACTTTTAACTACGCTGACTGTATGTTCGTAATTTGTGCAGGAATGTTCGCAAGGCAACAATTGTTTTTTTTTTAACGTAGATTCGACCGAATAAATTTGTTTAAGTATGAATCTTGTCAGAAATTTGGCGAATATTCGGCAAAGCGAATTTTGGATGATTCGCTCATCTCTAGTCGTAACCATGGAAACGAGCAGTGTATAATGTGATGGAAAAATGAATGAAGCCAGCAAAGGAGACAATATGGACAATCACAATACATTAGTAAGTGCCTTGTATTAACTTTCTCTACATAAATGCCATCTGCCAAAGTGAGACAACCCCTTTAAGAGAATGTCCACACATTTAGGTTTTTATGCAGGTTTGGAAGCCAAAATCAGGAGTGGATCATTAAAGAAGATCAAATCTAAAAAACAGATATGACGTCTCTTTTTTGAATCCACCCCTGGTTTTATCTTTGAAAACTGTATAAAAAAAACCTGATTGTGTGGACGTACCCTTATCTTTTTTATTGACAACATTGCAGAGTACATATAATTTGTTGATTACATTTTAATTTTCAAATACGAAGCTATATGAAGAATATGAAGCTATGGATTTCAAATATATTTAGCTGTACATGGTCTTGTTTGTAACTTGTCAACTGATTTGGATGGATCAAACCCAAATCTAATTTTCCGAATCTAATAATCTGCAAGTGCCAGATAAATCGATCACAATTAATTTTATAGAATATAGAATAAAAATAAAAGAATTACTGCATTTATGATTCTTATGAATATAAATCATAAAACATCATTCATTTTTAAGCATGGCGTACTATATTAGTGCAGAATGGAGTTCCCTATTCCAGCATGTACCTATAGCGCTTCCGCTCATCCTGGGCTAACACTTTGAACAATATACGTATTGTATGTCCTTTAATGGAACTTTGACGCCCTCTAGTGTTGGAAGGCAATATTTCACAATAACCCGGAGACCTCGTAGTTAGTGTTTAGTCCAGAGATAAACCAGATTATGTTACTTGTGTTTTATAATCTACAGTGCTTATTTCCCAAAAGTTTATGATGCATAGTGTATGGTATGAGAAAGGCGTCTTTACAGGTGCAGCCTCAGGCAGCAGAATGACTATTCACACCCCGTTTGTAATGTTATTACTGCATTACAAGTAGTTTTTATATGAATTTCTGTCTGGATGACTGATGAGATGCATAAACAAATCCATAACATAGACTTCGGCTTCTATCTCCTAGTTCTGATCTGTCCTCTGATTTCGTTGTCCTGCAGTTAATTGCATTCTTCATGTTGATACACAATAATAACGTGAACATATGAATAAGTCGGATTTTCCACCCATCAGTCTCATTATTATTGTATCTGAATGCCATTTGTCAAGCTGAGGGCCTTCTGTAACAATACAAGCGTAATGGGTTAGGATACAAGGAAATCCTATGCAGATCCTATTAAGCCCATGGACAGAGAGGGCTAGTTGGTCTTCTCCCCTCTGCTACTCTCTCTGGTGAGATTTGATGCAGGATTCTCCAGACAAGATATATTGACCCAAGGATCTTGAAGAGGGTGTGGAAGTAGTAAGAAAAATCAACAATGGGACAATTTTTTCCCCTTTATCTTCTATATATAGCACTGGAAACAAGGGCAACATTTAAAGAGGACCTGTCACCACTCCTGACATTCCTGTTTTAATATCTTCATGCATTCCCCATGTAATAACATTTCTGGAGCATCTGTTCTTATGACTCTATGTTGTGACATTCCTTTATTATCTCTTCTAGAAGTAATGAATGAATTGCTAGAAGTCCGCGGTAAGGGTACAGAGGGGAGGTAACCAGTTGGGGGGTGTACCAGCACAGACTCACTCTATCCAATCAGTGCTGCCATTTTCAGACTGTGCAAGTACACACCCCCAACTGGTTACCTCCCCTCAGTACCCTTACCGCAGACTTCTAGCAATTCATTCATAACTTCTAGAAGAAATAATAAAGGGATGGTACAACATAGAGACATACGAATAGATGCTCCAGAATTGTTATTACATGGGGAATGCATGAAGCTATGAAGCTATTAAAACAGGCATGTCAGGAGAGGCGACAGGTCCTCATTAAAGGGGTTGTCTCATTTCAGCAAGTCACATTTATTATGTAGAGAAAGTTAATACAAGGCACTTACTAATGTATTGTGATTGTCCATATTGCTTCCTTTGCTGGCTGGATTAATTTTTCCATCACATTATACACTGCTCGTTTCCATGGTTGCACACTGTGGGAACAAGTCCCAGCCTCTCTGGTGGCTGAGACCACGGGAGCGCACATAGGGCAGTGCTTTTTACTATAGTGTGCAAGCATTGCCACCACTGCTGGTTTGCAGAGTGGTCGTAACCATGGAAATAAGCCGTGTATAATGTGATGGAAAAATGAATCCAGCCAGCAAAGGAGGCTATATGGACAATCACAATACATTAGTAAGTGGCTTGTATTATCTTTCTCTACATAATACATGCTATTTGCTGAAGTCAGACAACCCTTTAGGCCCCATTCAGACGACCATGTTTCACTGTACAGCGGCGGCCTCAGGAAGCGCACGGCGTCATAGGAACCAATGACGCCGTGCGCTCCCGTCCTCTGGGGCAGCACAGGCCGGGCTTTCACGGCCCGTATACGGCCGTGAAACACGGTCGTCTGAATAGGGCCTTAAAGGGTGTATAGGAACGAGCCATTCCATTGAAATGAATGGGACGGCTTGAGTGTAATTACACCTGCTCACCGCTGCGGATGTTACGGCGAGCAGGTAAACAATGAAGAGGAGGCAGTGCTGGCACGGCGCGCACCTCCTCTTCAAACAGCTGATCGGCGGTGGTGTCGGGTGTTGGACCATCACCGATCTGATATTGATGACCTACCCTGAGGATAGGTCATCAATAAATATAACTTTGAGAACCCCTTTAAGGTAAGGCAAGGTTGATAAACACAGTGATATATAAACAGTGATGCCACAGTGCACTTATAATAAAGGTAGTGATGTCGCAGTGCAGGTTTAGTAAACAATGATGTCATAGTACAGTTATAATAAAGGCAGTGCTGTCACAGTGCAGGTATAATAAATACAGTGATGTCACAGTGCACTTATAACAAAGACAGAATACCTCCCAACTTTTTGGACAGACAAAGAGGGACACTGATGGTTCATTGTGTGAGAGTAAATTTTTTCTGTATATTTATACATTTTAATAGTTTTCTTATCACACAATAGTGCAAAAATGATCTGAATATAGAAATGTCTAAAATCCAAATTTCATCAAATAATAAAATATACAAGTTGGGCTCAAATATACAGATACAGTAGGGACCAGACAAACACTCTCTGGATTAATATTGTAAATGTAACAATGCAAATCTACACCTCACGTACCTCACAATGCAAATCTATACCAAACTTTTGTGACATATATCTAGTGCAGATTCTGCGATTTCTTCCCTGCTCACGCCTGGTCCAAAAAGAGGGTGCGGCATGGGCGGGGAAGGGCCAGCAGGCCTATCTCATTCTTCATTTTCTATGCCTGGATTAGGTGTAAAAAATGGTCTAAATGTAAGACAGTAAGTAAGCTTTCTTACATTTAGAATCAGTGGTGGATTTGCCAAAGTTATATGGAAGCCGGCACCTCTACATAACTTTGGCAATCCACCGCCAGCGCAGTGGCTTATTAAGACTAGCCTGCCCCATAATGCACACTGATGTCACAGTACAGGCATAATGCACACAGAGAGTACGGGGATAATAACCATACCATCAAAATACATGCATAATACTCACAGCTCAGAGATACTAACCACACTATAGAGAGCGCAGAGGCTAATAGAAGAGTGTAACGCTTGGCTAATAGAGAAGCCAACCTAATACTAACTATTGTTGCGGTAATTGGGGTTAAAAAGTTCACATTATTTTCCATAAAATCATTCATACTTGATTCTGTAAGTGGGGTGAAATTGAGGCTTGATACTTCTGATTTTGGGGTGTTCGCATTCTTTTATACATAAGTAATTCCATTCATCCTTGATTCTGTAATTGGAGTGAAACTGTGGCCTGGTACTACAGATTTTGGGGTGTTCACATTCTTTTATACATCAGTAATTCCATTCATCCTTGATTCTGGGGTAAAATTGCAGCCTGATATTACTGATTTGGAGGTGTTCACATTCTTTTATACATCAGTAATTCCACTCATCCTTGATTCTGGGGTGACATTGTCGCCTGATATTACTGATTTTGGGGTGTTCACATTCTTTTATTTGGGGTAAAATTGCAGCCTGATATTACTGATTTGGGGGTGTTCACATTCTTTCATTCTTTTATACATAAGTAATTCCATTCATCCTTGATTCTGTAATTGGGGTGAAACTATGGCCTGGTACTACAGATTTTGGGGTGTTCACATTATTTTATACATAAATAATTTAATTAATCCATGATTATGGGATAAAATTGCTGCCTGACATTACTGCTACTTTTACAGTACAGTATGTCTGAAAGACAGGTGACAGGCCCTTCTAAGGGTACCGACAGTGGCCAAAATGTTTCTGGAGCTGGCAGAAGTAGCAGCAGAAGAAGGGGGTGGTGGTAGCAGCAGTCACAGCGACAAGCCAGAGATGCCAGTGTCATCCAGTGGTTGTGTTTTGACCAGAAACCCTTGAATCTTTGAATGGTTAACTCGGTCTTCAACATCATCTCAACTAACATCAGACACCCCCAGCCAGGAGTCGTTGGGTTCCACTGACACCACGCTTAGTTGGCATGGCCCAGAAATAAGCTAATGTTGTGGTGTAGCCTTATGCAGGACGCAACCCTTTTTCAGCAGTCAGGGCTCCGTCACCTTAGCAGAAGGGAGCTGTGTTTCCTTCCCATTATCTACTGGTCCTGATGTTCCTCCTCCCCCTTTTTACTCATTCTGCTAGCAATTGATCACAAGGCGATTGCAAAAAGACCACAGTATGCGTGCACTCATCCAGCAAAGCAGAAACTGAATGTGCTCCTGACCAAGTTGCTGGTATTATAGTCCCTCCCTGTCGATGTGGTTGAGCTTGCACATTTTAGAGAACTGATTCTGAGGCTTGTGCTTTAGCCAAAGGGGAGAGTCCTAAGTCGTCATTACTTCTCCAAAAAGGCTGTACCAGCCCTGCACACGTATACTGAGCAGAAGGTGGGCCAGTCCTTGAGCCTGTCAGTGTCTGCTAAAGTTCAAGGCAGTGCCAGCATGTGGAGCTGTAACTACGGTCAAGGACAATATATGTCCTTTATGGCCCCCTGGGTAAATGTGGTTCCTGCCCTGCCACACCAGCAACTTGGCCAGGTGATGGAAATGCAACCTCCACATTCTCAAGTTATGAGTCTTACGCTTATGAGTGCTCCTCTAGCAAGTGGTTTGCCGGGGAGAACAGAGTCACACCGGGGAGGAACTGCTCTGCGTCCTTCAAGAGGAAGTTGAATCCTGGCTATCTCCTTGCCAACTGAAGATCAGAACCATGATTACCAATAATGGGAAGAACATTGTGTTGGTGCTGCATGAAGGAGGGCTGACCCATGCACCCTGCATGGCGCATGTCTTTAATCTGGTTGTAAAGTTCCTAAAGTCTTCCACCCGACTGCAAGACATCCTGAAAATGGTAAGGAAACTGTGCATGCACTTCAGCCACTCTTATCTTGCAAAATATGCGCTCCTTGAGCTGCAAAGGCAGAATAATGTTCTCCATATATCGCCTATGTGACGTTTCCATCTTCCACATGTTGGACCTACTATATGAGCAGAGGAAGGCTGTGAACAATTTATTGATGATTAAGGTGAACAGGCGTACTCTCCTGTGTAACTTCGACATTAGCCAGTGGCAGCTCATGCGTGACACCTGCCGTTTGCTCAGGCCTTTTGAGGAGGCCACTTTATTTGTCGGTCAGCAGGACTTTGGAATGAACTAGGTCATTCCACTCCTTCATGTCCTGGAGCAGATGCTGATAAATCTGGCTGGCCAGAGGACAGACATGGCACCTACATTTCATGGCCACCTGAGCCCTGTAGGTGCTGCACTGGAGGAGGACATTCACACAAGCAATGTATACATAAATGGGTGGTGTATCTACACAAGTGACAAGAGAGTAGCAGGAGGAGCTGGATGGCGATGAGGTAGGCCAGGCAGATGACCGCAACACACCATGCCAGTATGCAGTGAAGATGAAGGCAGAGAGTCCCTCCGAGTCCTTTGAGCAAATGGCCAGATGCATGCTGAGTTGCTTGCGTAGTGACAGCCATATTATCACAGTTTGGCAAAGGGATGACTGCTGGCTCTCCACCAGGGTAGACCCTCACTACCAGTCCAAAATGGGGCCTTTTTTCCACCTGCTGAGAGGGAGAATAAACTCAACTACTATGGACAAATCCTATGTAGTCAGTTGACCACTACCTATGTGCATCATCGCCCCTCCTCACGAAGGTCTGACCAGGGGGGCCATCTGCGCTAACACTCCACTGCCAGGACTGCTGCAGGGGGGTGGGGAGGCAGGAGCAGGACCAGGTCCATCAACAGCAACTTAAGCCTGGAGTCTCTAATGAGCACTTTTCTTCACCCACCTACTGAAGAAACCACCCAGCAGCATGACATGGAGCAGAACCTGAACCAGCAGGTGGTGACATACTTGGACTGCACCCTGCCACCCAAGATCCCCTACTGGGCAGCCAAACTCATTTGTTGCCGCAACTGGCCGAGTTTGCCCACAAGCTTTCCTGTCTGGCTAGTAGTTTGGCATCAGAGCGGGTGTTTAGTGCGAGCTTGCCTTTCCACACAAAATGTTGAGAAACTAACCATGGAAAAGATGAATCAGGCGTTGATCAGCCAGGATTTCCACACAACAGTGTCTGATGCATCAAACTACATCATTCTGGGCGCCACACCAAAACATTGTGAAAAAAGGCCCATTTCTTCTGGCCACCTGCTTCAGCTATTATTCTGATACCGCCATTTGACTGATGCCCCACGCCTGCTGCCATCTTCTCCTACTGCCACTATCTTGTGCTGTTACTGACACTGCTGTTGCCGAGGCCACTGAGTTGACTCCTCATGCGGTTGCCACCCATCCCACTCCGTGACCGGACGACTAGGTTGACTCCTCATGTGGTTGCCACCCTCCACTCAGTGACTGGGCCACTTTGTTGACTCCTCATGCTGCTGCCAACTCACCACTCTGTGACTGGGCCACTATGTTGACTAATCTCGCTGTTGCCACCCTCACCACTTTGTGATGGGGCCACCAGTGTCCCTGTTTGGCTGTGTCGACATCACCGTTCATTTTACCCTTCTTCTGATCTGTAAGAAGTCTTTGGAGCATCCATAAGGCCTCTATCACATGGTCAGTATTTTGCATCAGGATTTTCTTATGATTTGGGAGCCAAAAGCAGGAGTGGGTACAAAAACATTAGACATGCAAATATTCCAAACACCTATCATCTCTGTTTTGGATCTACTCCTAGTTTTCTTTTGGCCTTAGCCATCCTGATCGATTACTGACCAAATGCTGACCGTGTGAAGGCAGATGCTCAAAAGATAGGATCAGTTTTTTAAGTGGTTGTTCTTCCGACTGATCAGAAAGGAAAAATAATCAGTGATGTCAACAAAAACTTACCGCTGATATCCTCTCCATTCTGTCAGGGGGGGGGGCTCTACCTGTATCAGTGTATAACAGAACAGGTTCTGTAGAAATCTATGTGGAATCAGCTGAAAATGGTTGTAAAAAGAGTGCGCTCTTTCATTCCATACTAGAATCTTGGGCCACTGCAAGGTTCTTTCTACCTGATGCTAACATTAACCCATAAAGTTAAAGTTATTTGGTCAGTTTTGTCCCTGTAACTGACCAAATAAGTGAAGTACGAACTGATTCTAAGAGTGTTGCCTGTTAATTGCTTATCATACTGACGCACAGTACCTGTTTCACTACCACAGCGGACTATCTGTGCATTTTTCTGCAACGTACAGTAATGTACAACAATATACAGGTGCCTTGCAGTCAGGGAATAGCTGATTTATAACGCCCTTTGTCAAAAATGAATTATTTTTGAATTGAATCTTTGGGGAAAATAAGGTGAAGCGTCCGAATCGAATTTTTGAAAACTTCGCTTATCTCTAGTACATAGTACTGAGGTAATGAATGCAGAGATTCCACAGTACAAAGAATCAACTTTAGGTGGCAAAGAGTACTTGGGCCCCCTCAGGCCAAGTGCAACTGTAACAACTGCCCCTGTGATCACTTATGAACAAGTGTAGATTTATCCAGATCACTGTGGACCCATCAATCCCAACAACCCTCTAGCAACTCTTTGGATGGTTTGCAAGCCAGTGCTTATAGATATGGACAAAGGCTAGAAAGCATTTGCTCTGTGTAGAGCTACGTATATAGTACATTTGGGCTGTATATGCATTAGCTTTTTCTGAACATCTGTCTCCAGAAGAATCCAGCTGAGATGCTTTTCTGTTTTGAGGTAATTAACATATCCTTAAATTTCACACAATCAGCTCTCAGAAGAGTCCATCAGCATCTATAAAACTGCTGTTCATCTGCAGAAAAGTCCTGCGTTACATGGGGGGTGGTCTGACAACTCAGACATATGGTCAGGCTATGTCATGTTGAGTTTAGGTCTGTGGGACGTGTTCTAACTAACAATTCAGGATCTTAGGATGGTCCAGTCAGGTCAACTTGGGCGCTGATGGGCATTGTCATATTAGACATAAGAACCTGCCCTTTAGTGATTCCAGAGGAGCTGGCGTTAATGAAAGTCAGAGTTCTCTGTGAAATGTCAACCTAAAATGAATAAAGTCACACCTTGTGAGGAGAAATGTAAAATACCTGACACTGTGTAGTTAACAGCCCTGTGTTTGCAGACACATTTCCTGATGAGTAAGGGATCATTTATGTTGGCGTGGCATAGAATGCAGTATAAGGAAGTCCTGCGGGAGGATACATATTAAAAATTAACCCTTCTTGCTGCTGTAATGTTCTGTTTCTGAGTTAATTCTAATAAGGGAGAATGATTAGTACTAATCTCCCATGACACTAGTCGTATGGCCAGGCCACCACTCCTTACCCCAAAGCTTTTTTCTCTCTTCTGTCAGTCATTTTCATGTCATTTCGGCGGTAAGATCAAGAGAAACCTATGACAAGCCCTGCTTTGCAAGCATACAAATTATCATTGACGACGTGATTAAGGCTTGTGAAATCTGCATCCATGTCTTAAGGGTTACCACATAACTCCTTCTGACAGTAACCTGTTCTTACTGCATTTCATATTAAGGTTGGTACATTTTCCACAACACATTTAAACAGGTAAAAATGTAGACATATAAAACCTAAAATAACATTATTAAACAGGTTGTTATCTTTAAGAAATAGTGCCACACCTGTCCATAGGTTGTGTCTGGCATTATAGCTTGGTTCTATTGAAGTGAAAGGGGCTAAGCAGCAATAATAAACACAACCTATGGACAGGTGTAATGTTGTTTTTGGAAGAAAACAGACATGTTTTTTTTTTTTATAATCCTGAGAAACCCTTTAAACGTATATTGGGATATTGTTGAGGAGAGAAGAACATGGACATGCATTTATGTAAAGGGACAGGAGACAGCATAGAGGTCCATCATCATAGGGTTCACATCGTACATTGACCACAGGGAGTATCATGAGTACATGACCCAGGTATTGGCTACCTTGCTCATTAATCACCCAAATCTTACCTTTCCTTTTGCCCCCCCTTTTCGAGCTCCACCCCCTCTCCCTCTCCCTTATTATTAATGACACAGACACAAGGTTGGATTGAATCAGCCACAGCAGCAGTTTTATTATTACATTTTCCATAAATTCCAAACATTTTAACCCCAATCCATATGCAACGGCATACATAACCCATAAATTCCAAACATTTTACCAACACATGTATAACATATATATCCATCGACACTGACGTGGGACGTCCTCGAAGCCCCAACCATTTGCTACCCCCCGTAACCACGGGGTACTCCATCTTGCCGTCCTACCGCACAGCTGCCCTCAAGGCCCCCCAAAAAACAAATGAGTGGCCCAAAATCCACACCAACGCAACGCAAAAACATGGAAAGCAGAAACATAAAGACAACCGTTAACAGATGCAACACCACCACAACATCACTAATCACAACTGCCCACTACAGGCGGGACGGGCGTACATAAGACCGGAAGCGGAGGGATTCAGCAACGTCCAATCTTTTTAACCACCTCTTCCCCTGCCCCATGCCTCGCAGCCTCGGTGGCAGCCCTGATCCGAAAGGAATGCCCCGTATACCCCACTGGACTCAAACCCAATCGAGTTAAACATTTCTTAAAAATTGCCACAAACTGAAATCTAGATAAACAGGAACCATCCTCATGAATCAACAACGACGCCCCCCCATGAACTGTAGACTCCCAAACACATTAGGCAACCCGCTACCCCAAACAATATGACCTTGCAGCCCTTTCCCTCCCTATCCGTTTTCGACCTGCGAATTCTGAACTCCACCCTGTCAGAATATAAATCAACACCCTCCTGCAGCAGGCCCCCATGCCTTCGCGAACAAGCACTAACCAATTCCCCTAAACGTAACACCCCAAAAAATGCCAGTGAGTAAGCCAACCGAAATAACTTGACCTCAAGCCCCGAACGGCACACAGACTCAAGCTGACTGCCCACTTCCAACAAAAGCGCAAAGGACACCGGACGCCGCATGTCTTCTCCAGCCTTCTGGTGCCTCCAGCCTTTTAAGGCCTGACTCACTAGAAAAGACTTAGTTATATCCGGGAGGCCCCTTGACCGGAAACCAAACACCAAACCCGCTACCATCTTATTCAATTTAGCAACCGACCACCGCTCGTCCTTACAATAACCCAGCCACAGCAATAACGGGACTTCCAAATCATCACTCAGCCCATCGCAACGAACCCCTAATCGATTGCACCAATCATCCCACAAGCCCCATGCCTGCGCATAAGCATCCCACATATTTTGGGCCAGCAACGAATAAATCAGACCCGCTACTGCTCGTCCAGCAGATCCCATAGAAACCTCGGACAGGGCAAGGGAACCTCTTCCGCCTCTGGAGCCAGCTGCCAAAAACGGTCCCACTGGAACGAGAAAGCGCGTCAGCAATGCAATTCTTAACCCCTGGAACGTGAACCGCCACTACCCACACGTTCAGCGAAAAAACACTCCAATACCAGATGGTGTAACAACCTCACCACTTGTGGCGATGATGCAGACAATGAGTTAATCGCCTGAACCACCCCCAGGTTATCACAATGGAAACGCACTTTCTGGTTCCTAAACGTTGTACCCCACAGAAACAACAGCAACTACAATCGGGAACAACTCCAATAACGCTAAGTTACGAGTCCAACAGCGCGACACCCAAGCCTCTGGCCAGCATTCAGCGCACCACTGCCTTCCGCAGTATACCCCAAAACCTGACCCACCCGCCGCGTACAAGACTAATTCAAAATCAAATGATTCAACCGCTTCCCCCAACACCAAAGAACGCCCATTGTAAGAAGCCAGAAAAGACCCCCATACCCGTAAATCCTCCCGCAATTCCCTCCCTAACCTAATATAATGATGAGGCTCAGATGCTTTCGTCGTGGCTATAGCCAGGCGCCTTGAAAAAAGTCTACCCATGGGAACAATCCTACAGGCAAAATTTAGTTTTCCCAGCAGTGACTGCAGATCCCGTAACTGAATTTTTTCCAAACACTGAGCCCGCTGCACCGTTATCTTAAGATCCTCCAATTTGTCACCCGGCAGCCGGCACTCCATTTCCACAGTATCGATCACGATACCCAAGAAACTAAGCTCCGTAGCCGGACCACAAGTCTTTTCTGGTGCCAGCGGGACCCCGAAACGCGCAAACAGCGATTCTAAAGTATGCAGCAATACCGAACAAACATTAGAACTGGGCGGGCCAATACACAAAAAATCATCCAAGTAGTGAATGACCGATGCCCAACCCGCTGCATCCACCACCGCCCACTCCAAAAACGAACTAAAAAGCTCAAAATATGCACACGATAGCGAACAACCCATCGGGAGGCAACGGTCCACAAAATAACGCTCCTCCCAAAAACAACCCAAAAGATGAAGACTATCGGGGTGAACCGGCAATAGACGAAACGCCGCCTCAATATCGTTTTTTGCCAATAACGCCCCTCTTCCGAATTTTCTTACCCACTTAACTGCCGCATCAAATGTGTAGACCACCGAACATAAATCAGGGTCTATGCCATCATTGACCGACGATCCCTTCGGGAAGGACAAATGGTGAATTAGCCGAAACTTATTTGGCTCTTTCTTGGGCACTACCCCCAAAGGTGACAAACGCAAATTCGCCACCGGAGGCTCCAAAAAGGGGCCCTCCATTCGCTCCACACGCACTTCCTTCAGCAACTTTTCCGTGACTTTTTCCTTGTGTGCATGAGCGGAACGCAGATTCATTTTAACAAAACACCCGTCCCCAACAACAAACGGAATTCTAAAGCCAAACTGAAAACCCTCCCACAACGCCTGTGCCGCCGCCTGGTCAGGATACCTATTTAGAAATGGCTCCATCCTTTCCAACCGCACTGGCGTCTCCCCCTTTTTGAGTAAACTCATCCCCCCCTCTGCTTATTTCCTTTAAAACACCGATTAGCTCCGTGGGCGCCTCCGCAGGAAGTGCACTCATGCTTAAATTTGCACTTCGCCCCAAATTTGCATCCCCCCTCATTAAATAGGAAGCATAATCCTTTTGCGGACGTGGTCGCAAAATTGGATTGACTTGATCCCCCCGATTGACTTGATCCCCCCGCTTCCCCGCGAAAGGACTGAGTGGGCCTAACCGGCGCCGTGACTTTTAGCCATAGCACTATATCTTTATGGTCCCAACGAATGGTGGGACGAACCGCATTCCGCTGACAAAATTGTTTGTCATAACGGAGCCACGCTTGACCTCCGTACACCCGGTACGCCTCCCCAATCGCGTCAAGGTAACAAAAAAGAGCCGAACAATTTTCCGGCTGCTTTTCGCCTATCACACTGGCCAATATTGCAAAAGCCTGCAGCCAATTTTGAAAAGTGCGCGGTATCAATCGATACCGCCTCTTTTCTTCCTCTTCCTTCTTCCCATCATCCTTTTTAGCTCTCTCTAAATTAAAACGCTCCAGGGGCAATAGCGAAAATATTTCGACATATTCCCCTTTCCATATTTTTTCGTGTATTTCCGGTTTTAAGTGCGCTCCCAGCGGTCCCTCAAAACAAACATACACCTGCCCCCGTGCAGCGTCATCCAACCTCACCGGTTCATCCTCGAGCATCCCCCCGCCTGCGTCTGCACCGACACTGCCCCCACGCCACTACTGGACCCCCCTTGCTCCATTCCCGACCCCACACTTGCACCCCCCGGCGTACTACCTCCAGATCCCCAACCCCCAAAACCAGCAACCATGCCTCCTAGCGGTGTACTAACCCCCGACGTTCCCCTTCCAGGAAAGACCCCGGCCCCCCTGCTCCCCAAGCCGGGAGCGGTGACCCCCCAAACGCACCCCAACCTGCCACCAGTGACACCAAACCCCCCAACACACGGCTAAGACCTTGCCCCACACCTCCCGGGGCCCCCCCCAGGGCACTTAATACAGATAAAATTGGTCCCCATGTTAACTCACCAGGCTGCCCGGGTGCTGTGAACCCGACAGCCGTAGCTCCTGCCGTCTTGCATCCGATCCCACCAACGGACATCCAGAAGACAACGATCCTCCATCCTTTGCGGTGTTGAAAGGGCCAGCCTGGTGCTGCCCGCTGCCAACCACAGACCTCATCCTGACCTCTCCATCTTGCGAGCTGGGGCCAGCGTGCTGCTGCCCGTCATCAGAATTCTGCACCTCTGCAATCCCAGAGGGTCCGACAGCCCCTGCGCTCCTATCTCTCCCACGCTGAGCAGACTCCCCAGCACAATGTGTGGGATCTGCCGTGCCTGGTCCTGCAATCTCACTATCGCCACCAGAGGGCGCACTAACCTCCTGGCCTGCTCTGCTGGAGTCCCGCCGTGTTTGTGGATTCCTCCCACGGCGGGCCGAGCGCGCAAGGGGACGCTCCTCCTGCACCTGCCGTGGAGGGTCCATAGAAGGGCTCCGGACCCGGCGCCGGACTCGGGGGACCTGTTCAGGGCTAAGGCGCACAGGCGGTCTGGACCACCGTGGCCCGCGCGCCTCTGAACTCCTGGAACTCTCGCCTGCCACTCCGGATCCCAACAAGCCTGCGAGCTGCATCTGCAGCCACTCCGGACCCTGCGCAGCAGCCTTCTCCCTCAGCACCCGAAGGAGCTCTTCAACGTCCGCCCGAGGTAAAAAACTAATAGCCCAGAATTGGTGACCTGTTTTCTGTCACTGCTTGTCCCCGTCAGGTTCACCTAAAAATGGCGATTTTCCCGCCTCAGGCCCCCTCCTATAAAGACCGCCCTTTACCCTAACTCCGCCCCATATTCAAAACCCACCACTCATATAACCTAACTTCGCCGACGCCTAGCCTGGTCATGCTGGCCTCCCCCTAGGCTACGCCCCCAGTCCGGCCATACTGGAAAGTATTACAAAGTCTTTTCACCAGGAGAGGCGCTATCACTGGCTGTATAACTATATTGTAAAGCTGGCCATATACCTTAGCAGTCAGCCGAACATGCCTTTGATTGACAGATAATCTCTCAATTCTCCCATACATGTACACATTTGGCCCAGTCAAGATTTCATGTATTCTCAAGATGGAGAGACTGCACATGTGTGGTCACTCTACATTATACAAACTGTAACAGAGCAGTAAGTGCTCTCAGCTGTTTCTACATATTGTGTTCACTATGATGGAGCGTGACTGGACGTATGTGACCACCTCTCCACTGCAACTAGAGCACCTGTTTTGGAGGTCATCTGAGTCACAGTAGTGAGAATCCTGTTGATGATGTCCACATATAAAAATTGAAAAAGACCTGAATTTTACCTTGTGAGGTCTGAATATAAAACATATTACTTCACAAACATGACTGTATAGTAAGCAGATGGAAGAAGAGATCCAGAGCGATCCAGTGCAGCCAATCAACAAGCTTTTAAGCTGTGGGTACTTAGAAGCCATCACAGTCATGCCTAGTATTGGCATGGTTGTGATTGGCCGACGTAGTAGCATTTGACCCAACCTGTATGAATTCCAGATCACATGTAGTGCCCCTATTCTGCTCCAACTAATGTAGGCACAGGATGCAGCTGTAGTGAGGGACAGTGTTAGGCTTTTAATCTGGATGTAAAGTCTGTGGGTGACCTATAGCCATTTTATGTGGGTGCAATACACCTCCTTTGCACCAGTGACACAGAAATACAATACTTAATCTGGCTGTTAATTCTGTGGGTGACTGTCACGGACGTGTCAAGATATACGGACGTTCCCGCGACAGTGAGTGGCAGGAGATCTGTGAGACTGGCGACACGTGGTTTGATCTGACATGTTACCCTTGTGGATCAATAGGCGTCTGTGTGTTTCTGGTGCTTGCCACACCCTTAACCCACAGCTGTTGCTATTGTGGTCATTTCACATTCCGTATTTAAAGCTGTGCTGCCATAGCTTCTTTGAAGTTAAGTGTGTACTTTCGCTTTTGTATTTTGTGTGGGTTTATCTCTGTGTTGCACTTCCCTGCCATTTGTATTAAGACCTGAGGGAGACTCCTGTTCGTCCTTCTTTTTGCAGAAACAGGTTGTTTCAGACCTGACATTAGTACCAGGGACCTATAGGGTTAGATAGGACACTAGGTATTCCTTTGTATGAATTCACCTACCTCTGGGGTCTGTTCATACTGGTAGTTAGTAAGGACTTTGATTAGGGTTTTACCAGGAGGTGTCCATCTTCTGTGCGGTTTACAGCTTCTATTGGACTTGTGGATAGCTGGTGTGTGGATCTCAGCTGAATTCCTGGTGCTGCCAAAGCTTCTTTGAAGTTAAGTGTTTTCTTTCCCTTTTGTATTTTGTTTGGGTTTTTCTGTGTGTTGCATTCCCTGTCATTAGTATTAAGGCCTGAGGGAGACTCCTGTTCGTCCTTCATTTTGGAACAGGGTGTCTCAGTCCTGACATTAGTACCAGGGTCCTTTAGGGTTAGATAGGACACTAGGTATTCCTTTGTATGAACTCATCTACCTTTGGGGTCTGTTCATACTGGTAGTTAGTCAGCACTTTGATTAGAGTTTTACCAGGAGGTGTCCATCTTCATTCCCTAGTTTCCTCCCAGACCCGAGCGTGACAGTGACCTATAGCCGGGGGGAGGGAAACAGTACACCTCCTTTGCACTCGTGACACAGAAATACAATAGTTTATCGGTGTGTTAATTCGGTGGGTGATATAAACCCATTTTTTGGGGTGCAATAAACCCCCTTTGCACCCTTTACACTGAAATACAATAGTCAATCTGCCTGTCAATTTTGTGGGTGCCCTCAAAGAACCCGGAGAGCTTCAAATAAGGAACGTGGCTGTTGTGCTGCTGGTGTTGGTGGTGGTTATGCTCCTGCTGCAGAGAGAGCATGTTGTGGATGTGTGCCAGGTATGCACCCAAATGAAACACTTTCCTCTGGTGCACAAAGGATTTTCTGCGTCATTTTGTAGGTCCGAATACCACTGTACGAATGGTGAGGCCAGAACAATTAGAGGCAGTATTAGATTGGATGGCTGACAGTGCCTCCAGTTCCTTCACATTGTCTTCCACTCGGTCCCCTGTTGAAAGTACAGAGTTGGCACTGGTGGCCCATGGACATCTATCTTCCACCTCACCCCTTTGGACATCAGCCAAGTAGCCTGAGCCCCAAGTCATGCAGCAGTCACTTATGCTTTTTGATGACTCTGCTGGTTGGGGTTCCATGGGCCATCCATCTAGCCCTGCCCCAGAAGTGGAAGAGATTGAGTGCATTGATGCCCAACCACTTATGTTTGAGGATGAGGACATGGAAGGACCACCGCTGTACGTCTCTGATGATGACAAAACACAGGTGTTAGCTGCTGCACTTTCTGCAGTGTGCAGACCAGTAAGGAGGGCAGGGGTGAGGAGTGGATGGAAAACCACAGTAGCTGGCCCCTAGTCAGTATGCCTGCTACTGCCCAATGCACCAAGGGACTGAGCACACCAAAGCCAGCTCAAAGGAGTTCCCTGGTGTGGCAGTTTTTCAGGCAATGTGCTAATGACAAGACACGGGTGGCAGTCAGAGCCTGAAGTGAGGCATAAATGTTCTAAACCTGAGCACCACCTGGATGATCAGGCATCTAAATGCAAAGCAAGAGCATCAGTGGATTAGACACCTAAAAACCACGAAAGATCTGAGGCTCCTCCTGCTCCCTCTTCTGCTTTGGTCTCAACCTCTTCCTCCCCCTCTGGAGCAACAGGACCACCTGGCTCCCACAAAGAGAGGATGTGACAGCACCACCACCACCAGCAGCATCACAGAGCATCTCCACACTTTCCCATGGAAGTGTTAAGCTGTCCATCCCCCAAGCACTAAAGAAAAAGAGGACCCCCCCTCCCCACCCACGAGCCCTGGCTCTGAATGCCATCATTTCCAATTTTCTGGCCTTTGAAATGCTACTATTCTGTCTGGTGGAGACGGACAGTTTTAAAAATCTTATGGTGGTGGCTTCCGACTGAATGTGGTTCCCAGCCGCCATTACTTTTCCAGGTGGGCTATCCCTGCCCTGCACGAACAAATGGTGGACAAAATTAAGTGTGCGCCGCACAATGCCATCAGTGGCAAGGTTCACATAACCACCAATACGTGGACCAGTAAGCACTGGCAGGGAAGTTGTATCTCCCTAACTGCCCACTGGGTAAATGTAGTGGTGGCTGGGCCCAAGGTGAAAAGCGGTTTGGCGCACATCTTACCGCCACCAAGGATTTCTGGACGTTTCTTGGTGCCTCCTATTGCCTCCTCCTCCTACTCCACTTCCTCCTCTACCGCCTCCTCATCTGGTCAGCATAAAACATAACCAGCAACTTCAGCACAGCCTAGAGGAAACAACAGCAGGCTGTTCTGAAACATGTCTGTTTCCTACTCACCGTCTCATATACGATGTACCCACAAGGTGGAACTCCACCTTGCACATGCTGGAGAGACTGTGCGAATCAACAGCAGGCGATAGTGGAGTTTCAGTTGCAGCATGCACAGGTGAGTCGCTGTGCGGAACAGCACCACTTCACTACCAATGAATGGGGCTCCATGTGGGATGTGTGTGTCAAGCAGAGTGACACCCAAATCAGCTCATGGGCATCAATGGAGTGTGCCTATGGGTATATAGAGGACACAGGCAATACACCTCCCACCGAGGACAGCTTGTCTTTGCCTCTGGGCAGCCTGGCACACATGAGCAAGTACATGCTGCAGTGCCTGCACAACTGCTGCCGAGTTGCCCTTATTGCTGATTACTGGGTGGCCACCCTGCTACAAGGACAATGTGCTGTCCTTGCTTCCGTCACTGGAGCGCAATTGGAAGATGCGTGAATACAAGCGCTCGCTGGTAGATACACTACTGACGGTGTTCCCACCTGACAGCAGGGTCTCAGTGGAAGCAAGAGGTGGAGGAGGAAGTCGCCAGCACAGCGGGGGGGGACAGCCACCACCTCAGAAGAGAGGGTTAGCATGGCCAAAATGTGGAAAAGCTTCATCAGCACGCCACAACATCCAGCACCACCATCTGATATGGATCATCTTACTAGGAGGCAGTATTTTAGCAACATAATGTAAGAGTACATATGATTATACTGAATTATGAATCTGCCCCATTTAACTTCTGGGTCTCCAATTTAGACACATGGCCAGAGCTTGCTCTTTACTCTTTTGAGGTGCTGGCCTGTCCTGCGGCACTTGTATTGTCTGGAACATGTGTTTAGCATGGCAGGGGGGCTGATCACAGACAAGCTCACGTTCATTAGAATGAACCAGGACTTGTCTGTACCTTGGGTAGAGTAGAGAGGTATACCGGCCACACCCAGCCATTGTTACACTTCAGCACAGTTTGTTCCTTCTATTTGACATTTCCCAATGTTTTCGGGCCTCCTCAAATAAAGAAAATAATAAAAAATAAATGAATTAAAAAAAACAATACACAAAAACAGTGTTGGCTACCTCCTCCGTCTTCTCCTCCTCTTCCACCTACACCATCATGTCCACTTCCTCCTCCACTCGGACCTTTATGTTCTGGTTCAAGATTATTTGTTATATTGGCAGAGTTGAGAGGTATACCGGCCACACCCAGCCATTGCTATACTCCAGAGCAGTTTCGCAGTTTGTTCATTCTGTTTGTCATTTTCCGATGTTTTGAGGCCTCACCAAATTAAAACAAAAAAACAAAAAAACGCAAAAACTGTTTTGGCTTCCTCCTTCTCCACCTCTGTCACCTACACCGCCATGTCCACTGCCTCCTCAACCTCCTACTCCACTTTGACATCCACTTCCTGGTTCAAGATTATTATTACTTTTTTGTTCTATTTTATGTTATTTTAAGTCATTTCCCTTTCCACATTTTTTTGCAGGGCAATTGTTCTGCTGTTACCACCATTTTGGTTCCTTTTGCAGCCCTCTAGCCCTTACTACGACTAATTTACAGCCATTTTACAGCACCAAAGTTCGTGTCACCCAAAACCTGAACATCCACGGGTTTGCTCATCCCTAATAGAGACCATTGCTTACATTTTTTCCTATGTGTTTTAGGCAAACCATCAACTTCAGATTTTGCCTGGGAAATAATAAAAGCAGGATAAGTAGGTGTTTTTTTTCTTGTAGTAATTTGCTTTAACCTTTGAGGCATGTTTTTTGGGTCAGTGACATTTTTTCGGATCGCAGCATGTGCTGAGTGTTTTTTCTCTTACTTGACGTCTTTCTCTCATAGACCTCCATTGGAAGCGACATGGCAGCATATGCTTTTCTCTAAAAAGAAAATATTAGGCATGCAAAAACAGTATAAAAAATGGAAGGTAACACAATATTGGCAAAAATACTGTATGTCAAAAATACCTAAAAAATGTTACAAAAAAAAAAACACTGACTGTGAAGGATACCATCCAGTGTGGATGGTGAACGATTGGAGGGATGAAGCTATGGACTGTGACAATTATCTCAATGAGTTCCTATTAGAGGAACTGTAGTATTTCCAGCATATTGGCCTCAGACATGATGATCTACAAAAGCAGCGGCATAGATGTAAATGTTGTATATAGATGGTATCACCTAATAGTCAAGTGATTTTCATTAAAGCTGCAAATGTTCCTGTCAAACATATCTTATGTTATTCATTTGTAAATGTCAAAGTGAAGATGAGAGGATTGATCCTGCATGACTCACATCTCCCAATTACAGCTCACAGTGACAGCTATCCAAGAAAGAGATGAATCACTCTGCTCCTGGTGCTATGCTCTGTATAAACAGCAATGACCACTGTTGATACAATGTAGGAGTACTTACTGCCAGATATTGATAGTGGCGTTGTCTTCTGATGTCACGCGAGAACCTCTTGCAGGTCGGCGTGCCTAGGGGAATTTGTGGAGTTTTCGGGCTCATTTATCATCTGCAAGACATTAGCTGTTCTTGTGGAGCAAAGCAGGACAGGTCTGTCAGCAACTCCTATTATAATGTTTCCCATCAAGACTTTGCGCTGTTAAAATCACAGCGCCAGTGCTAAAGCAACAATATTACTACTGAGTCATGGGGTAAGGAAGAATGTTAAATGGAAATTGCAGTGAAGAGCACGGCTTCTGATGTGAATTATTATTTGTAATCATGACGTTTGATTTTTTATCTGTTTTTTTGTTGGCCTCTGAATATAATAATTTCAGTCACAATGGTCCACATTTACTAATGTGATTTTTATAAAATTAGTCAAAAGTGCACTTAGTTTTAGAAGAATCCAATGAATCTAGATGACCAAAGGGGGTGGAGAAGAAACATAGTTTAGTGGATAAGCGGCATGACTAAAATTCCGCCAAATGTTTGGCACACAATTCTGTCGCAAAGTGAGTTGGTCAGTAGTTGGTATGAAGTTAAAAAAAAAGGATCTAGCCATACACAAAATATATCCTCCAGCATGGGCCACTGTGCAAAAAACTTGGCATATCTTTTGACTGCCTTAGGTTATATTGGACATGTTTATAACGGAAAATAACGGAATCCATGAGACGGAAGTCAAAACGGAAGTCTTTAAGAGGCATTCAGTTTTGATCCTTCATAATAGAAGTCTATGGGCAGCATAACAGATCCGTCTGGTTTCCTTTCAGGACTTTTTTCTGTTCTGCATAACGGAAACCAAACAGATCCGTTATGCTTGCCCATAGACTTCTATTATGACGGAAAGCAAAACGGAATGCCTTTTAACCCTTACAGTACCAGCGCCGTACATGTACGGCGCTGGGGCGATGCGGGCACATGGCGCCCGCTCGCGGGTGCGGCGGGCGTCATGGCCGGCAAGTCTCTGCTGTTTCTAACAGCAGAGACTTGCCGCTACTTACTACATCGGCGGCGTCTTCCTGGGCGATTAGATGCCGTGATCACACGTGATCACGGCATCTAGTTGCGTCTAAACCCGGAAGCGTTCGCTTCCGGGTGGTGTACAGACACCCCGTGTGGCCAATCGGGGTGTCTGTACACCGTATGAAAACTGTAATCCTCGCTGGTGAGGATTACAGTTTTCAAAGTGCAATTCTTATTCTGGCCACTAGATGGCAGGCCAGGATAAGAGATGAGCAATTCATCGATTTATCTGAGTCTAGAAAATCCATGATTGCTCATAAAGAAAAAAAAAAGCCACAATATATAAGTTCATATTAGAGCTTTCAAATAGTAAAAAAAAAATGAAAAAAAAATTAAAAAAATATATAAAAAATAAAAAAGATATAAAAGTTCAAATCACCCCCCTTTCCGTATAAGTAAAAAATAAATACCTAAATAACACTAAATATAGACATCATGGGTATCACCGTGACCGAAAACGCCCGTACTTTTAAAATATAAAAAAAAAATCCAATACGGCGAATTGTGTGGCGGAAAAAAGCGTCCAAATGGCGATTTGCCGTTTTTTGTCGCTTTTTTTTTCTAAAAAAAATTAAATAAAAAGTGATCCAAAAGTCACACACACCCTAGAATGGTATCAATAAAATCTTCAGATCGTCCCGCAAAAAATGAGCCCCCATACAGCTCTGTACACGTAAATACCAAAAAGTTATAGGGGTCAAGATATGACAAGGAAAAAAAAAAAAAAAAGGGCAACTTTCTAATTATTTTTTCACTATCAAAACGCAGGAAAAACTATACATATTAGGTATTGCCGGATTCGTACTGACCATTAGAATGAAAGTAATGGGTCAGTTTTAATGCACATCGAACGCTGTAAATAAGAAACCCGTAGAACTGTAGCGGAATAGCGTTTTTTTTGCAATTTCACCTGATTTGGATTTTTTTTCCCGCTTCCCACTACACCATATGCAATATTAAATGGTGGCGTTGGAAAGTACAACTTGTCCCGCAAAAAACAAGCCCTCATACAGCTATGTGAACAGAAAAATAAAAGAGTTATGGCTGTTTGAAGGCAGGGAGCGCAAAACGAAAATGCATGACCGAAAAAACCTCCGGTACTGAAAGGGTTAAAGGCTTCTGTTTTGCATTCCCTCCTAATACAAGTCTATGGGCAGCATAATGGATCTGTCCAGTCCTGCATAATGGAAACCAGGACGGATCCGTTATGCTACCCATAGACTTGTATTAAGAAGGATCAAAACGGAATGGCTCTTAAAGGCTTCCATTTTGACTTCCGTCTTATGGATTCCATTATAACGGAAAACAATTACAGAATTCATGCTCTGACTTTGGGCTTGCTTTGTAAGTGGGCTGTGTATAAGTGGAGTTAAAAAACCGGAGTGCTGGTACTGAGTGTGAATTTGTGGGAGTGACTGCAAATAACTGTCTAGTTTATTGCAAAGGTCTTTGTTTGTTTAGTGCTTGCATTTGGTTGCATTTGGTAATAACATTTAACCCCTTAGTGACTGATGACGTACTATGTACGTCATGATGTGGTGTTAGTTACCGCATCATGACGTACACAGTACGTCATGAGCTCCAAGTGTCACCACAAGTACACTTGCGGTGACACTTGCTTGTAAACTGGTGTCACGGACAGCAGAGCTGTCCGGACACCCGGCAGGGGACCAATCACAGTGGTCCCCGCCTTAGAACCCCTGCGATTGGTCAGTCAGATTTGACTGACCAATCGCAGAGTTCAGCAGCGCAGCCCCGATGTCCTTGAGGACATCGGGGCTGCACTGCTATGTTCTAATAATTCAGGATGGCCGAGCGGGATCTGCCCTGCCCTCCCAGCCCACCCACAGCATGTAAGTTACCCCAAAGCCCCCCCTCCGCCTTCAATGCCCCCCAATATCAGGATGGCCGAGCGGTATTAGATTGTCAGCTGTAACATACAGCTGACAATCTAATGTAACGGCCGACATTGCTGCTGGCAGTGATATCGACCGTTTAACCCCTTCCATGCCGCGGTCCGTAGGGACCATGGTATATCAAGCCTGACCAGGTTCCAGGCTTACTGTAAAGTAAAAATACACTGCAGTACACTATATAGTGTACTGCAGTGTATTATAGAGACATCAGATCCACTGGATCTTCAAGAACCAAGTGGGTCTGAGTCAAAAAAGTGTAAAAAAAAAAGAAGTGTAAAAAAAAATGAAAAACGTAGAAAAAAAATCATTTTTTTCCATATATGCACATTTATAACTGAGTAAAAATAAATAAAATAAAATAATAAAATACCCTAGACATGTTAGGTATCGCCGCGTCCATAACAACTTACTCTACAAAAATCTCACATGGCCTAACCCCTCAGATGAACATAGTAAAAAAAAAAAAAAAATTGTAAAAAAAGCCATTTTTTGTCACCTTACATTACAAAAAGCGTAATACAAAGCGATCAAAAAGGCGTATTTCTCCCAAAATAGTACCAATCTAACCGTCATCTCATCCCGCAAAAAATTAGCCCCTACCTGAGACAATTGCCCAAAAAATAAAAAAACTACAGCTCTCAGACTATGGAGACACTAAAACATTATTTTTTTTCTTTCAAAAATTATATTATTGTGTAAACCTTAAATAAATAAAAAAGTACACATGTTGGGTATCGCCACGTCCATAAAAAAACCTGCTCTACAAAAATCTCACATGACCTAACCACTCAGATAAACACAGAAAAAAAAATAAAAACTATGTCAAAAAAGCCATTTTTTGTCACCTTACATCACAAAAAGCGTAATACCGAGCGATCAAAAAGGTGTATTCCCCCCAAAATAGTACCAATCTAACCGTCATCTCATCCCGCAAAAAATTAGCCCCTACCTGAGACAATCGCCCAAAAAATTAAAAAACTACAGCTCTCACACTATGAAGACACTAAAACATGATTTTTTTTTTTGTTTCAAAAATGATATTATTGTGTAAACCTTAAATAAATAAAAAAAGTACACATGTTCGGTATCGCCACGTCCGTACAACCTGCTCTACAAAAATCTCACATGACCTAACCCCTCAGGTGAACAGTAAAAATGAATAAATAAAAGCTGTGCCAAAATTACCAATTTTTGGGTCACCTTGCCCCAAAAAGTGTAATAATGAATAATCAAAAAATCATATTTACCCAAAAATGGTACTAATAAAAATGTCAACTCTTTCTGCAAAAAATGAGCCCCTACACAAGACAATCGGAAGAAAAATAAAAAAGATATGGCATTCAGAAAATGGAGACACAAAAACATATTTTTTTCTCAAAAAATGCTTTATTATGTAAAACTGAAACAAACATACAAAGAAAGTAGACATATTTGATATCATCGCGTCCGTAACAACCTGCTCTATAAAAATCCCACATGATCTAACCTGTCAGATGAACATTATAAAAAACAAAAAAGAAATACAGTACCAAAACATCCATTCTTCGGCTACCTTGCCTCCCCAAAAAAAAAAATATAGAGCGATTAAAAATCATATATACCCCAAAATAGTACCAATAAAACTGTCATCTCATCCCGTAGTTTCCAAAATGGGGTCACTTTTTGATTGTTTGTACTATAGGGTGCATCTGGGGGGCTTCAAATGGGACATGGTGTCTAAAAACCAGTCCAGCAAAATCTGCCTTCCAAAAACCATACGGCGCTCCTCTCCCTCTGCGCCCTGCCATGCGCCCATACAGCAGTTTACCACCACATGTGGGGTGTTTCTGTAAACCGCAGAATCAGGGTAATAAATATTTGAGTTTTGTTTGGCTGTTAACCTTAGATGTGTTAAAGAAAAAATGGACTAAAATGGTAAATCTGCCAAAAAAGTGAAATTTAGAAATTTCATCTCCATTTTCCTTTAATTCTTGTGGAATACCTAAAGGGTTAACAAAGGTTATAAAATCGGTGTTAAGTAACTTGAGGTGTGTAGTTTCCAAAATGAGATCATTTATGGGGGGGTTTCTACTATGTGAGCCCCACAAAGTGACTTCAACCTGAACTGGTC
>ONZH01027227.1:0-28218 GCA_900303285.1 Rhinella marina
CATTACATAAGCAACATCAAAATATTAACTCGGATCTAAATAAATTGATGGAGAAAGAGAGACACTTGATGTCATTGAAAGTTTGTATCAGGAAAGTGAAGGGCGAGTTTTAAACATTGAGCCCCCCTATACAAATTTGAAACCAAGATCCAAATGGACTCCGGCTTTCTCGCAATATAAACACATTGAAACTTTTGTCAATTTAGTCAGTGAGGACATTGACAATCTAACCTTTAATACATCTAGATACCAAAATAATCTGTCAAGTGAAGAGAGGACAGCGTTACAGGAATTAAAAAGCAATAATGACATCGTAATTAAGCCCAGCGATAAGGGCGGGAATGTGGTCATCCAGGACAAAAACGATTACATTGCAATGGTAAAAAGACTATTGGAGGATACCAATATTTACAAAAAATTGTCGAATAATCCCATTGAAGGTTTCCTTAAAGAGCTAAAAATAATTTTAGATCAGGCTCAAAAAAATCATTTAATCTCAAAAGATGAATATGCATTTCTCTATAAAAAAACTCCGACAATCGCAACATTCTATGCACTACCGAAAGTGCACAAGAATAAGAACCCAATCCCGGGACGACCAATCGTCTCGGGAAATGATGCACTAACTCAACCTGCCAGTGAATACGTGGACCTAGTACTTAGACCTTTCGTTACGGCCTTGCCCTCATATATTAAAGATACGGGAGACCTTTTAGTCAAAATCCAGGATATGGTTCTAACTCCAAACACCTTTATTGCATCCCTGGATGTCGAAGCACTCTACAGCAATATTCAACATGAATTGGGTCTAAAAGCAATACAATATTATCTCAGCACTCGTAGCGTTTCATTTCAAGCTCACAATGATTTTATTTTGACACTTTTACAATTCACACTTACTCACAATTATTTTTTATTTCAGGGCACTTTTTATCACCAAATAAATGGGACCGCAATGGGGACGCCGTGTGCACCGACATATGCTAATTTATTCTTAGGGTGGTGGGAGGACCTTATAGTTTTTTCGGACACCATGTCACAATACACCAAACACATTATTTATTGGGGAAGATATATTGACGACGTCCTCATTTTTTGGGAGGGTGACCAGTCACTTTTTCATGAATTTGTTAAAGTCTTAAATCACAATCAAATAGGGATGCATTTCACTCACGAAATACATCGTGATACAATTAGTTTCCTGGATCTATCTATCTATCAAGAAAGAAAAAGACGGCCGTTTAAAATACTGAGATCTTTAGAAAGTCCACCTCAACAAATAGTTTTCTACACTATCTGAGCTGGCATCCAGTTTCTTTAAAGAACGGAATTCCAGTGGGTCAGTATTTAAGGGCACGCAGGAATTGCACCACTGAGGAATCTTTTAAAAAAGAATGTGACGAATTGTACCGGAGATTTAGAGAGAGAGGGTACCCTAGGAAGACTCTCATGAAAGCTTATAACAGAGCTAAACATACAAATAGGACATCTTTGATAGTCAAAAATAAAACCAATAAGAAAACAAATACCTACCTGTCAGATGTCAGTGGACAAGAAATGGAGACAATCCAGGGGATTACAGAACCTGTGGAGAAAAAATATATCAGATGTATTGGCACATTCGATGACCATCACTTGACAATTAAAAACATTCTTAGACGCCATTGGCACATACTCACCTCTGATAGAGATCTAAGAGAGGTGTTGAGCTCTTCTCCTGCAATCACATACAGAAGGGGCCGAAATTTGCGAGATGACCTTGTACATAGTCATCTACAAACTGAAATGAAAAATATTGCAAGACAAAAATCTAAAATAACTGGTTCATACCCATGCGGGAGCTGCACCTTCTGCAAATTCTTACCAAAAATAAAAAAATTTAAGAATCCTACGGACAATCACGAATATGAAATAAGAGAATTTTTTAACTGTCGCAGTAAGGGTCTAGTATATATAGCTGCATGCCCCTGTCCAAAACTGTATGTAGGTAAGACAATACAGGAATTAAAGAGACGTATTTCGGGACACATTAGTGCCATTAATACAAAAAAGGATACAGCATTATATAGGCATATTACCTACATACATAATGGAGATATAAGTGTCCTGAAATTTTGGGGGATGGTAGGAATGCAACTTGGACCAAGAGGAGGAAATCTTGACAATAAATTATTGCAGGAAGAAGCAAGATGGATTCATAGATTAAAAACTATGAATCCCAATGGCCTAAACGAAGGGTTTTCCTATGTCGCCTTCATTTAAAATATTCTATAAAAATCCCAGTGTTTTTCATAAAAATCCCAGTGTTATTCATTTATCCAAAAATTGTGATATGTTTAATGTTGCAAGGGCACTCAAGAATAATTCCACCCTATAGTGAATATATTATCCATATACCATTAATTGATAAAAAAGATAAAAAATAAGGTATAATCATAGTACTACAATAGATCAAATAAGTCCCATCTTTAATGGACCAATGTATCAATCAGAAAAATTCCCTTTCATATTCCCTTTCATTAAAAAAAACAAAAAAAAACAAACAAACAGACATTGATTTGAAAGATTGAATTCTGCTCTTTCCATTCAGGCAGAACATAAAGAGTTAACACAATCTGATCAGGTGCATTGATTTGAAAGATTGAATTCTGCTCTTTCCATTCAGGCAGAACATAAAGAGTTAACACAATCTGATCAGGTGAACATAGAGTTAACAGAGATGTCATTTTGATAGGTGCTATTGCCTGTCAATCTTGAGACTAGAAAAAGTCATTGACACATGCATGATGATAGGTTCTAATACCTGTCAATCTTCAGACTGGAAAATTCATTGGCCCATGCATGATGGACTGGGACTAAGGATATCACAAATAGGGATCTGGGATACCCCGCGTGTGCTATACCCACCCCCCTGACGAAGCCACGCACAGTGGTGAAACATGTTGGGATAGGGTGATAGACATCAGGTTTTAGACAGTTGGCAGCAAAGTCCTATTGTAGCTATTTATGGAGTGAGGCAAAGGTTTGTGCTAGCGCTGCTTAGGGAAACAGTATACAGAGCGAGGCATTGTCCTGGCTGGCGCTGTACAGGGAGACAAACAAATCGCGGTGATCACGTATCACGTGACCGCACAGACCCGCGATCTCCCGGATACAGAGCCAGTTTGTAGTACCGATCTTTCACTGATCGGGGGAAAGGTGTCCCCGATCAGTTACACAGACGGTACCTAGCGTCGATCACATATCGCGCACTTGCAGGTTCACACGCAGGACAGGCTGACGGACAGTCCGGAGCGGTCACGCACCACGTGACTGTAACGCTCCAGTGTCCCTCAGTGGCATGCGAACCGCTATACAAGTCTGCTCTGTTGGGGAAGCAGCTCCCTGGTCTTATTAAAACATAGGCAGCATTATCAACACAACCATTGCTGCTGCACGACCAGCCTTTTCTAATAGAGGTTAGTAGTGAACTGTGAAAATAGCCTACATAGAGGGCTCTGACCTGAAATAAGGCAGACTCTCTCATACAGCCCAGGCATTGATCGCTGTGTGCATAGTGGCAGCACACAGCGATACAACGAACAGAAAGCCTGTTTGTAGTGCAATTATAACAAAAGTAACTATTATAGGCTCAACAGTTCTAAACCTCTATTATTAATGATACTATGTTCCAGAATTAAGGGCTATTACCATTCCCCAACTATATGTTGTCACATAGTATCTATAAAAATATATCCTCATAAAAAGGTGACTCCTGGCTACCTAATTATACCCACAACACGTGGGTGTTAGTACCAATAGGGCACAGCTGCCGGCTGATAGTTTTAATATTTTTGAGTGCAATATTTGTTATTTATACATTTCTAATAAAAGTTAAGTCTTATCTACATAATCCTAGGGAATCCCTAAAGGGGCAAATTTTGTTGATCAAAGGTGTGATCAAACTGGTTTTGTATATATTAACACCCCGAGGATTACCCTATAGGGCATCTTGGCTATATAGTGTGCGATACACTAGCCACAGTCTAGAGAATACATTTTTTTCACTCAATTATATAAATTACAGTCCAGTGAACAATTGTGAGGTGTGCGATACACTAGCCACAGTCTACAGAATACATTTTTTCACTCAATTATATAAACTACAGTCCAGTGAACAATTGTGAGGTGTGCGATACACTAGCCGCAGTCTAGAGAATACGTTTTTTTCACTCAATTATATTCAGTCCAGTGAACAATTGTGAGGTTTGCTGTACAGCAGCGTCAGACTATAAAATACGTTTTTTTCACTTAATTATATAAACTACAGTCCAGTGAATAATTGTGAGGTGTGCGATTCACTAGCCACAGTCTAGACAATACATTTTTTTACTCAATTATATAAACTACAGTCCAGTGAACAATTGTGAGGTGTGCGATACACTAGCCGCAGTCTAGAGAATAGGTTTTTATTCTCAGTTATATAAACTACAGTCCAGTGCAAAATTGATTGGTTTGCGGTGCAATAGCTGGAGTCTAAAGACTACATTTTTTTGCCACAGATAGTAATGCTACTGTCTACTGAATACGGTTTTGGCCTCAGATATTAACTCGACAGTTTGGTGAATATACAAAATGTTGAACCCAAGGGCTAAAGGTCGAGGACGAGGGCGAGGGCATGGGTGTTCAAGTAGTGTAGGGGGAAGAGGCCATGGTCCTGGGCAGGGTGACACTGTACATGCTGATAAGGGAGCAGTGGGTCGCCGCAGAGTTTCACTCCCTAGCTTCATCTCGCAACTTACTGGGTCACGTGGTACACCACTATTGAAACCACAACAGTGCGAACAGGTGATGACATGGATAGCGGACAATGCGTCTAGTAATTTATCCACCACCAAGTCTTCCACGCAGTCCACCCACGCTAGCCAAGGGAGTAGACTTCTGTCTCCTTCAGCTCAACCTCCTTCCCCCCAGCCTGCCCCCCCCCCCACGGAAAGTATGGATTCAGATTAGGCATACTCACAGGAACTCTTTTCAGGACCCTACCCAGAGACACAAACCACTGCTCAACAGCAACCTGAGCAGTTACTCTGTCCCGATGCCCAAAATTTAGAACTTTCACAGTCTGTGGGTGATGAGAGTGTGGACTCAGTGCAAGTAGTGCGTGAAGAGGTGTCGGATGATAATGATGATAATGGGACACGGTTGTTAGACAGTGACGTTGTTGTCAGGGCAGTAAGTCCAAGGGGGGAGCAGAGTGAGGAATCGGTGGAAGAGCTGGTGGATGATGAGGTGACTGACCCAAGCTGGGTTGGTAATCCAACTCAAGACAGTGCTTCTGAGGGGGAGGCAAGTGCAGCACCAGAACAGGTTGTAAGAGGCAGTGGGGTGGCTAGAGGGAGAAGCAGGGCCAGAGCAGGTAGATCAGCAACTGTTTCACGGAGTAAAGCTCCCGTGCCGAGGCCTAGATGTTTGCAAGTCTGGAGGTTTTTTAAAGAAAGTGAGGATGACCGACGGACTGTGGTGTGCAACCTGTGCCACACCAGGATCAGCAGGGGAGCCACCACTACCAGCCTAACCACTACCACCATACGCAGGCATATGAGTGCTAAACACCGGACTCAGTGGAACCAAGGCCGTTCACCTCCTGCGGGTCACACCACTGCCCCTTCCCCTGTATCACATTCTGGGTCGGCGAGTCAACCCCCCGCCCAGGACCCCAGCACGAGCGCCTCCCGCCCTACAACCACCCCTTCTCCTCCACGATCCTCCACAACCTCCACCAATGTGTCCCAGCGCAGCGTTCAGCTGTCTTTGCAGCAGACATTTGAGCACAAGCGCAAATACAATTCCAGCCACCGACATGCACACGCCCTAAACGTCCACATCTCCAAATTGTTGAACCTGGAGATGCTGCCCTATAGACTGGTAGAGACTGAGGCTTTCCGCAACCTGATGGCGGTGGCTGTCCCTCGGTACTTGGTCCCCAGCCACCACTATTTTTCCCGATGTGCCATCCCAGCCCTACACCAGCACGTGTCAGAGAACATCATCCGTGCCCTGACCAACGCGGTTAGTGATAAGGTCCACCTAACCACGGACACGTGGACAAGTGCTGCCGGGCAGGGACACTAGATCTCACTGATGGCACATTGGGTTAACTTGGTGGAGGCTGGGACTGAGTCTGACCCTGGGGCCGCTCATGTACTGCCCACACCGAGGATTGCGGGGCATACCTCAGTCATGGTTTCTCAGATGTACTATGCCTCTTCCTCCAACCCCTCCTCCTCCTCCTCCGAATTACCATCCGTGGGCACGGCGCCTTCAGTCGGTAGCTCTAGGCGCAGCAGCAGTGCCGTGGGTAAGCACCAGCAGGCGGTGCTCAAACTGCTGAGCTTAGGTGACAAAAGGCACAATGCCCAAGAGCTGTTACAGGGCATCATGGCGCAGACCGATCTGTGGCTGGCACCGCTGAACCTCCAACCAATCATGGTTGTGTGCGACAACGGGCGTAACCTGGTGGCGGCTCTGCAACTCGGCAGACTGACACATGTGCCATGCCTGGCCCACGTGTTCAAACTAATAGTTCAGCGGTTCCTCAAGACATACCTCAATTTGTCAGATTTGCTTACCAAGGTGCGCCGCATCTGTGCGCATTTCCGCAAGTCAAGCACAGATGCTGCCACTCTCAGGGCAGCGCAGCGGCGCCTACAACTGCAAGCTCACCGACTGTTGTGCGACTTGCCCACGAGATGGAATTCGACATTAAACATGTTATCCAGAGTTTACCAGCAGCGCAGAGCGACTGTAGACTGCCAGATGTCAACTTCCACCAGAACTGGTAGTCAGGTCAGTCAGCTTCCTCAAGTCTACAATGAGGAGTGGACGTGGATGTCTGATATCTGTCAGGTGTTGAGCAACTTTGAGGAGTCAACACAGATGGTCAGCGGCGATGCCGCCATTTTAAGCCTCACCATCCCACTGCTTTGCCTGTTGAAAAACTCACTGCTCAGCATGAAGTCGGATGCTTTGCGCTTGTCACAAGAGACGGTGGAGGAAGATACATTGCTTGATAGCCAGAGCACCCTCCGGTCTGTTTCTCAGTGCTTATTGGAGGAGGGGGATGAGGAAGAGGAGGAGAATGTTGGCGGGACAGAAGAGGGTACCAATGCTCAGTCCTTCTTAACTCTTGAGCGTGTATGGGCTGAAGAGGAGGAGTTGGAGGAGGAGGAAATGGAGAGTCAGGCCAGTGAGGAGAGGGAATTTTTGCGTGTTGGGACTCTGGCGCACATGGCAGACTTCATGTTAGGCTGCCTATCCCGTGACCCTCGCGTTAGAAGCATTTTTTCAAACACCGATTACTGGGTGTTCACTCTCCTGGACCCACGGTACAAGCAGAACCTTTCCACTCTCATCCCTGTAGAGGACAGGAGTATGAGAGTGAATCAATATCAACAGGCCCTGGTGCAAAAGCTGAAACAATCCTTCCCATCTGACGCCGCTAGCGGCAGAGGGCGTGGTTCTGTGGGCCAACTAGCGGGGGAGAGGAGGCGAGCAGGCAGCTTGTCCAGCACTGACAGGGGAACGCTCTCCAAGGCCTTTGCCAGTTTTATGTCTCCCCAGCAAGACACTGTCCCCAGTCTAGGCAGAGTAGGGGGGTGCTGTACAGAAAGATGGTGAGGGAGTACCTAGCTGACCATACCAACGTCCTGCGTGATCACTCTGCTCCATACAACTACTGGGTTTCAAAGCTGGACACATGGCCTGAACTGGCGCTGTACGCCTTGGAGGTGCTGTCCTGTCCTGCCACTAGCGTGTTGTCAGAGCGGGTATTCAGTGCAGCTGGTGGCGTCATCACCGATAAGCGTACACGCCTGTCAACTGACAGCGCTGACAGGCTGACGCTTATTAAAATGAACAAAGCCTGGATTTCACCGGAATTCAAATCTCCTCCGGGGGAAAGCAGGTAAAGAATAAGATTCCTTATGTAACCGATTCCTCTCCTCTACTCCTCCTCCTTCTCTTCATTGCCAAACGCTGACCCAAAAGGGAATTTTTTAGATTGCCAACTGGTCACTCTGTAGTCACAGCCATACAGGGCCACAATAAATTTTTATGTGCTTCTCCTGCTCCTGCACTGTAACTCGGTCACTCTGTAGTCACAGCCATACAGGGTCACGCTAAATTTTTATGTGCTTCACCTGCTCCTGCACTGTAACTCGGTCACTCTGTAGTCACAGCCATACAGGGTCACGCTAAATTTTTATGTGCTTCGCCTGCTCCTGCACTGTAACTCGGTCACTCTGTTGTCACAGCCATACAGGGCCTCGATAAATTTTTATGTGCTTCGCCTGCTCCCGCACTGTAACTCAGTCACTCTGTAGTCATAGCCATACAGGACCACAATAAATTTTTATGTGCTTCGCCTGCTCCTGCACTGTCTCGGTCACTCTGTAGTCACAGCCATACAGGGCCACTGTAAATTTTTATGTGCTTTGCCTGCTCCTGCACTGTAACTCGGTCACTCTGTTGTCACAGCCATACAGGGCCTCGATAAATTTTTATGTGCTTCGCCTGCTCCTGCATTGTAACTCGGTCACTCTGTTGTCACAGCCATACACGGTCACTGTAAATTTTTATGTGCTTTGCCTGCTCCTGCACTGTAACTCGGTCACTCTGTTGTCATAGCCATACAGGGCCTTGATAAATTTTTATGTGCTTCACCTGCTCCCGCACTGTAACTCGGTCACTCTGTAGTCACAGCCATACAGGGTCACGCTAAATTTTTATGTGCTTCGCCTGCTCCTGCACTGTAACTCGGTCACTCTGTTGTCACAGCCATACAGGGCCTCGATAAATTTTTATGTGCTTCGCCTGCTCCCGCACTGTAACTCGGTCGCTCTGTAGTCATAGCCATACAGGGCCACAATAAATTTTTATGTGCTTCGCCTGCTCCTGCAGTGTAACTCGGTCACTCTGTAGTCACAGCCATACAGGGCCTCGATAAATTTTTATGTGCTTCGCCTGCTCCCGCACTGTAATTCGGTCACTCTGTAGTCATAGCCATACAGGGCCACAATAAATTTTTATGTGCTTCGCCTGCTCCTGCACTGTAACTCGGTCACTCTGTAGTCACAGCCATACAGGGCCTCGATAAATTTTTATGTGCTTCACCTGCTCCTGCATTGTAACTCGGTCACTCTGTTGTCACAGCCATACAGGGCCACTGTAAATTTTTATGTGCTTTGCCTGCTCCTGCACTGTAACTCGGTCACTCTGTTGTCATAGCCATACAGGGCCTTGATAAATTTTTATGTGCTTCACCTGCTCCCGCACTGTAACTCGGTCACTCTGTAGTCACAGCCATACAGGGTCACGCTAAATTTTTATGTGCTTCGCCTTCTCCTGCACTGTAACTCGGTCACTCTGTTGTCATAGCCATACAGGGCCTCGATAAATTTCTATGTGCTTCGCCTGCTCCCGCACTGTAACTCGGTCGCTCTGTAGTCATAGCCATACAGGGCCACAATAAATTTTTATGTGCTTCGCCTGCTCCTACAGTGTAACTCGGTCACTCTGTAGTCACAGCCATACAGGGCCTCGATAAATTTTTATGTGCTTCGCCTGCTCCCGCACTGTAATTCGGTCACTCTGTAGTCATAGCCATACAGGGCCACAATAAATTTTTATGTGCTTCGCCTGCTCCTGCACTGTAACTCGGTCACTCTGTAGTCACAGCCATACAGGGCCTCGATAAATTTTTATGTGCTTCACCTGCTCCTGCATTGTAACTCGGTCACTCTGTTGTCACAGCCATACAGGGCCACTGTAAATTTTTATGTGCTTCGCCTGCTCCTGCACTGTAACTCGGTCACTCTGTTGTCATAGCCATACAGGGCCTTGATAAATTTTTATGTGCTTCACCTGCTGCCGCACTGTAACTCGGTCACTCTGTAGTCACAGCCATACAGGGTCACGCTAAATTTTTATGTGCTTCGCCTGCTCCTGCACTGTAACTCGGTCACTCTGTTGTCATAGCCATACAGGGCCTTGATAAATTTTTATGTGCTTCGCCTGCTCCCGCACTGTAACTCGGTCACTCTGTAGTCACAGCCATACAGAGTCACGCTAAATTTTTATGTGCTTCGCCTGCTCCTGCACTGTAACTCGGTCACTCTGTTGTCATAGCCATACAGGGCCTCGATAAATTTCTATGTGCTTCGCCTGCTCCTGCACTGTAACTCGGTCACTCTGTTGACACAGCCATACTGGGCCTCGATAAATTTGTATGTGCTTCGCCTGCTCCCACACTGTAACTCGGTCACTCTGTAGTCATAGCCATACAGGGCCACAATAAATTTATATGTGCTTCGCCTGCTCCTGCACTGTAACTCGGTCACTCTGTTGTCACAGCCATACAGGGCCACGATAAATTTTTATGTGCTTCGCCTGCTCCTGCACTGTAACTCGGTCACTCTGTAGTCACAGCCATACAGGGCCACAATAAATTTTTTATGTGCTTCGCCTGCTCCTGCATTGTAACTCGGTCACTCTGTAGTCAAAGCCATACAGGGCCACTGTAAATTTTTATGTGCTTTGCCTGCTCCTGCACTGTAACTCGGTCACTCTGTTGTCGCAGCCATACAGGGCCTCGATAAATTTTTATGTGCTTCGCCTGCTCCTGCATTGTAACTCGGTGACTCTGTAGTCACAGCCATACAGGGTCACGCTAAATTTTTATGTTGTTCGCCTGCTCCTGCTCTGTAACTCGGTCACTCTGTTGTCACAGTCATACAGGGCCACAATAAATTTTTATGTGCTTCGCCTGCTCCTACACTGTAACTTGGTCACTCTGTTGTCACAGCCATACAGGGCCACAATAAATTTTCCATGTGCTTCGCCTGCTCCTGCACTTTAACTCGGTCACTCTGTAGTCACAGCCATACAGGGCCACTGTAAATTTTTATGTGCTTCGCCTGCTCCTGCAGTTTAACTCAGTCACTCTGTAGTCACAGCCATACAGGGCCACAATAAATTTTTATGGTCTGGGTGAGCACAATTGCCATGAGGGTCACCACCAGGCTGTTGACCGAGAATTTGGGGTAATGGTAGGATTAGGTAGCCTCAGAGGCATCCATGCATGCTGCCCCTGCTGTTTCCTGTCCATTTCCGTGGTGTTTCCATCATTTTCTGAGGTTTCCAGGTTTTCACCCAGCCTTCCCTAGGCAGAGCCTTGGTCCCCTGCAAAAAATGCTCGAGTCTCCCATTGACTTCAATGGGGTTCGTTATTCGAAACGAACACCCGAGCATCGGGAAAAATTTGACTCGAATAACGAGCACCCGAGCATTTTAGTGCTCGCTCATCTCTAGTGTTTACCCACTGTATTATCATTTATTATTGCTGTCATTGCATTCCAGAGTTTAGTGAGGGAACCATTTTTACAATTTCTCCTTCAAATTATGGATCCTAAGAGGCTAGAGGTGGTTATACACCACTTGTCAGGGCAATTGGGGCAACTTCAGTTCATCCCGAATTAATTTGCGTTTGAACTGATTTAAAAAAAAATTCTCCGAACTTGAACGAACCTTGAGTGGTTCACTCATCTCTAGTTCCTCCATATGTGCAGATAACTCTTACTTCCTCCTGTGCATTGGGATGTACTGACTAACCCCCACTTTTTTCTTTGCAGTCTGCATTGGAGGTGTGGCTGACTCCATTGGTCATGCACTCCTAACCTGTCTGTCCCATAGGCTGATTTTAATTAGTGCAAGTATAAAGCTGTACCCTGTTCTCACTGAAGTTAATGGAGGCCATTTGGCATCAGGAGAGGTAAAATACAGAGTGAGCTCAGCATACATGTGGAACCTACATTCTCCTATTTTAATTGAGGACATTGTGGCACCAAAAGAGGTACGTATAATACAGTGTGGGCTCAAAATGTATGTGGAACCTGCATTCCCTGAATTTAATGGAGGTCAGTATTACTCCAGAGGAGGTAGTATTTATTGTAGGTTCCTGTCCTAAAGAAATCACCTTGTTGTCGGCGGACAGGAACAAATGATTTTATACAAAATGTATTTGCCAAGAATCTCACATTTATAATGTAGTATTAGCATTATTATATTTTCCATAGTGAGTATGGAACTATTGTATCTACTTTATTATTATAGTGCTTGAAAAGCACATATATTGTATATATATATGTATCATATATATATATATATATATATTGTATTCTTATTCTTCTCCCGAATTTCTGCAATTAATACAGCCCAAACCACTTGGAGTACAGACTCCGTTGCTATGTATTTTTGGAGTTGATCAGATTTGTCGTTTTTTAAGATATCACAGGTTAAAACCCAAAAATTCTCCATAGGAATGAATGGAGAGGCTAGAGTGAAGACCAATCAGCCAATCACAGCTCAATATGCAAATAGGCAGCACCATATATGGCACAGCATACACACAGTGGAGAAGGCTTAGAGATATATAGAGATAATATAGAGGGGAGCTCCTACAGACCTGAGACTAAGGGGGCATTCACATGTCCATTGTAAGGAGCCGTGATCACGGGCCTCGGGGACGCGCACTGGCAGAAGAGGGGTTAATCCGCCATTTTGGATTCTGTTAAACTGTGTCTATTTATGCTGAAAGAGACTTGCACCTGTGAGAGTCACAAAATGGCCGCCGAGTCCCCATGTGTTAACAGACAGCATGGCCGTTTCGCCCCCTCAGCTGAGCGCAGAGTCAAACTTAAAGGGGCTTTCCAGAGTGACTCTTAAAGGGGCAGCCACTCTTAAAAGGGTAGCCACTCTTAAAGGGGAAGCCACTCTTAAAGGGACAGTTACTCTTAAAGGGACAGCACTGTTAAAGGGACAAACACTCTTAAAGGGGCAGCAACTCTTAAAAGGGCAGCAACTCTTAAAAGGGGCAGACACTCTTAAAGGGGCAGCTATTATTAAAGGGGCATACACTCTTCAAGTAGCAGTCACTCTTAAAGGGGCAGTAACTGTTAAAGGGACAGCCAATCTTAAATGGGCAGCACTATTAAAGGGACAGTTACTATTAAAGGGGCAGAAACTCTTAAAAGGACAGTCTCTTAAATAAGCAGCCACTCTTAAAGGGACAGTCCCTCTTAAAGGGGTAGCCACTCTTAAAGGGACAGTTACTCTTAAATGGGCAGCACTCTTAAAGGGACAGTTACTCTTAAGGGGCAGCCACTCTTAAGGGGGTAGTAACTCTTAAAGGGGCAGTAAGACTTAAAGGGGCAGTCACTCTTAAAGTGGCAGTAACTGTTAAAGGGACAGTTACTATTAAAGGGGCAGCCACTCTTAAAGGGGCTTTTTTCGAGTCATACTGAAAGGGGCTTTTTTTCACTTACACTTAAAGGTACTTTTCCCAAGTCACACTTAAAGGGGCTTTTTCTAAGTCACATTTCAACTATGGTCAGTGTTCTCCTTTATAGTTGTATTCTGGAAGTCACTGTTAAAGGTGCGCCATTTTCAAGCACTATGTATTTTCTCCTAGAAATGCACATCTAGCTTCTATTTGCAGAGTGTTGCTGCATTGTGTTTGTTTTAGCTGGATTACTCCCTATTATGGCTTCATGGTGTTTCAGCTGCTTTTTCTTTATGCTTCTCCTCTTCAAAAAAATCTTCTTCTTCTTCTTCTTCAAAAAGTTGTTCCTGACACAGCTGTCATAATCCCCTATTTTTATTTGAGGGGTTATTTGTATTCATTTTCTTCTGCCTCCATAATCTGTTGCTGCTTCACTGCCCCTAACTCTTTTTTCTCTGTTTTCTTTTTCATTTGCATAAATTTTAAAAAATCTTTTAAGAGTATCCCAAATAATACCTACATCTCCATGTGATCTTTTTAGTTCCCATAAGTCAGGATCTCACCTACAATATTTAGATCTTCCTTATTTTTTCTTAACCGAAAAGGATTGATCTTGATATTAGATATTCCTCTATCTATATCTTGTTTAAATTGTATTACCAAAGGGATGTGGTCTGAAAGACCTCGAGGGTTGTAGAGCAGCATGAATATAACTTATTTTTTGGTAATTTTTCTCTCCACCCATCTATCCACCCCATCTCTTCTATCAATTTCCCAAATAATATCTTGAACCCACCCAGTCCCATTTATCTGTTATCTTTTGCAAAAAAAATGCATTTTAGTATTTATAACTTAAAATCTCACATCAAAAATATTGCACCCTGTGGATATTTATCTAAACAAATTTTAGCCAAAATATGAGGATGACCACGGGAATAAATATAAACCCACAATTACCCTCGGTTTCCCCTACAGTGCAGATTGACGTACTGACTCTGCAGATCAAATTCATACAATATTTCAATATCATTAGTGATGATCGAGCACCCAGGTGCTCGTGCGCTGGGGTGCTCTGGCTGAGCACCCGGGGGTGCTTGAGTGCTCGGTCAAGCACCCGAGCATAATTAAAGTCAATGGGACTAAACCAGGCACCCCCCGCTCGGAAGAGGGGTGGGTGTCTGGTTTACATGGGTCCCCCCCCCCAAAAAAAAAATATGACACAGACACTGAGGTGGGGGGAGGGTAAACTTACCTTTCCCAGCAGCTCCCGACCTGTCCCAACAGGAAGACGGCGCGCACAGTGGTAAGTTTGACCACAGCGCCACCTGCTGGAGGGAGGAGGGAGCTGCTGGGACAGGTAAGGTGACGGATCCGTCATGAACTCCATTCAAAGTCAATGGAGGACGGATCCGTTTACTATTGTGCTACACCGAACAGATCCATCCCCATTGACTTGCATTGGGGGTCATGACGGATCCGTCTTGGTGCAAGGAGGGGACTCGAGCATGGCGAGTTCGGCCGAGCATGCTCGCTCATCACTATTCTTTATAATTCACATTTTGATATATCAAGATGCTAACTGCTCTGGCATAAGCTGAACATGTAGCATGAAAAACACTCCCCACCCAGTGTCTCATCAATAATGTAGTAGTAGATGCTTATCCCTTGGTTGAACTTGATGGACTTATGTCTTTTTTCAACTGTATTAACTATGTAACTATGTAAAGGTGTTTCTTGTAAACATAAAGGGGTTATTTATTAACCTGAAATATGCCTATATTAGGCGCATTTCAGGTGCAGATTCTGGCACAACAGTTAGTTGCACTGCAATCTGCGACGTTTAACTGCTCACACCAGGTCTAAAATGCAGCAATAGAGCCGTTGTACCTATGTTTATGTTGAAATGCCCTCAGCTTATTTTCATAGGTAGCAGAAGTTGGGCGTGACCTATGTCTGCGCCCACTTTATTAGCTGCATCACCGGTTCCCAAGCTGACCACAATAGAAGCAGATCTGGCCTTGGCATTTTTTTGGAAATGTTGGTCACATGTTGCCCCTGCTTTTTTTTTTTTTTGCTGCTGCGGCCTCCTCCTTTAATGGCAATCATCCCGAAACAGTTGGCTGCAGATGAGGTGCTGGTTTATTTAATATAAGTCATGTATCTAGGCCTATTTAAAGGGTTGAACATTGACTTACAGGATAGCTGCCTTACATCTGGTGGCATTAGAGGCATAGCTTGTTAAGATCTCATTTGCATCCCTTTCTTCCCTGGCTCCAAGACACAATCAGACTCAAAGCTGAAATTGACATTACTCTGCTGTGACTGAAAGGAGGAGTGAGTCCACAAGGTCATCCTCTTTGTCCTTAATAATAATATGGCGCTGATCAGAAACCAGGTGGAACTGTAGCCTGCTGCTTCTTTTACTACTACTGCCCAAATATTTGGTGCACAACTGCAACACCTACATTCTGACATGCAGATTACGATGCACAGGTTGTTTCCCACTCTCATTTACGAGACATTTTATTATAATGCCTATTTCAATCATGCCTAGTCACAGGTTGGGTAAAAAAAGTTGTCTAACAAGCCAGCCTGTCCATAACATAAAAAAGTAATACATATGGATTATGTACCATATAAATAAGAATTAACACTTCCTAAACTAAACCTTAAATGTCTAAATGCAAAAAGTTTAAACGCTTATATTTGGCATGGCACTTTTTAAACTCCACTTCCTGCCACTTGTTTCAGGACTGGCATGTGTGCGGTAGGTTAATAGGAGAAATTTGTTTTAGTAAAGAGCAATCCCACTGAGACAATTGGTAATTCTGTAGGATGGTCAATTTGACTTGACCTATTCTTATGAAGGATTACTGTAGCGCGGTATTCAATACATCTTGCCTAAATATCACAATTTTCTTGTGATAAGATCTTGGAAAGAAAGGGGTTTAGTCACCTGAAATGCTGGCTTGCTCTATGTAGCTTTGAAAATGCAAATATTTTTTTTTTTTTTTAAATTAACAATGGTTTTGTCAGGCGTTAGGCTACACATTTAAGCTCTGATGTAGTGGGTAGTTTTATTGAGAAAGGTTACAGTGAACTGGAAAGCACTCTGCAGTTCCTGTGGCTTAGACAAAAAAAAAAATATTACGATTATGTCTAGCAAAGTCTGTAGACAATTGTATAGCATAAAGCGAGGAAAAAAAAGAATAGGACAATAACTTAAAAATATGTTTTATTCTGATTAAAAAACGGTTAAAATATTGTCTTTAATGTTTATTAAAATTACATTTAAAAATGTGGAACATATTATTATTGTTGTTAATTATTACATTTATTGAAATTCATTTAGTGTCTGATTTAAAAAATGTTAAAAAAATTCTTGATTCATGTCCAAATCGATTTTTACAAAAATAAAAATGCTCCAAATGGCCTGAAAATTAGCATATGATGCTCTGACGTCTCCTAGGACCAACATTTTTTTATATCCTTTTCATATCTCTTTTTTAAACACATTTTTGCTTTCTTTCACTCTCCCACCCCCCTCCATACCTCAGCTCACAAGGCACTTACTAATGTATTGTGATTGTCCATATTGCCTCCTTATACATTAGTAAGTGCCTTGTATTAACTTTCTCTACATATTAAGTGCCAATTGCTGAAGTGTGACAACTAGAGATGAGCGAGCACTAAAATGCTAGGGTGCTCGTTATTCGAGTCGAACTTTTCCCGATGCTCGGGTGCTCGTTTCGAATAATGAACCCCATTGAAGTCAATGGGAGACTCGAGCATTTTTGCGGGGGACCAAGGCTCTGCCTAGGGAAGGCTGGGTGAAAACCTGGAAACATCCAGGAAAAACCTGGAAAAATGATGGAAACACCACGGAAATGGACAGGAAACAGCAGGGGCAGCATGCATGGATGCCTCTGAGGCTGCTTAATCCCACCATTACCCCAAATTTTCAGGCAACAGCCTGGTGGTTACCCTCATGGCAATTGTGCTCACCCAGACCAAGAAAGGCAAGGCAAATACCCATCACATGTTAGGGAAGCACCCAACTAGGTACAACGAAGGTCCATCACCGCCTGCAGGTGACACCACTGCTCATGCTGGCACTGCAGATGAAATCAAGTTTAGTATCTGTTCTTATCACAGGTCAGGAGGCAATTCAAAGAAGAAAAACAAAAAACATCAGTACAATATCTAATACGTCCCCTATCCGGGTAAATAGTTTGGAGAAAGGGCCTGTAGGTGGGGGGAAGGAGGTTTCGCTGGAAGAGCCAGAGGAGTGCCCCCTGGGCTAGCGTGTGTGGTGGTGATAACAGCCGGATGGATTTAGAATGACGACGCAGGACCCCAACTTAAAAATTTAGCATCAACCGGTACAGTCGTAAATTATGAGATTGATCAAGTGTGGTATGTATACTACTCAGTTTAAAACCGTATATATGGCAGCTATCCGGAAAAATGGTTTGGAGAGAGAGAAAGATCGGACAAAGACGTAAATTGTTTGGAGAGAGGGCCTGTAGGTGGGGGGGGAAGGCTGGGGGGAAGGAGGTTTCGCTGGAAGAGCCAGAGGAGTGCCCCCTGGGCTAGCGTGTGTGGTGGTGACAACAGCCGGATGGAGTTAGAATGACGACACAGGACCCCAACTTAAAAATTTAGCATCAACCGGTACAGTCGTAAATTATGAGATTGATCAAGTGTGGCATGACTTTTTAGATGGAGATTGCATGTGGTCACGTACTCCCTGGAACCCCATAGAAACCCCTTCTCTCATGTGCTAGCCCACAGCATTCTCTGCCCCAATTCGCAAGACCTTTTGCTGTTTCCGTGTGCTGACAGTGTGGATTTACCAGTGTTGTCTGAGGAGGTGGTGGACAATGGCGAGACACAGGTGTCGGGGGGGGGGTGAGGTAGTTGTATGGGAAGCAAGTTACAGTGGGGACTCCTTGGGGGGGACTTTCTCATGATGGGACAGATTCAACTTGGGTGGATCAGGCACAGGAACAGATGAATTTTTTGGGGGGTTTATTTAACTTTTATTTAGCAAAAATAACCACAGAGATATTTATTCGTTATCTTCTCTGCGCAGTCTGGCGTTGGGGTTCCTCACTTTGATGGCGAGCTGTGCCGCTCTCTCCACAATGGTCTGTAGGTTCTTAGATGGAGACGTTGTCGGCGATTTCAGTACAGAAGGACTTGTTGCTCATCCACAGAACCTCGACCTCCTTGACCTTGTGGACAAGGAAATTGCGGGTGGACCAGGAATTTGCGGAACCCTGTGGGCAGCATGTGTTTGGTCTTCTACTTGCTACCGTATCCAATGTTGGGCAATATAGATTTGCAAGTAATATTATTTTTCACACCTATCCCAAAAATAAAAATGTATGCAGTTTGCTCAAATAAAACTGGAATTGGAGAGAGGGCCTGTAGGTGGACCTCCGGAAAAAATTTTTGGAGAGAGGGCCTGTAGGTGGAACTCCGGAAAAATTGTTTGGACAGAGGGCCTGTAGGTGGAACTCCGGAAAAATTGTTTGGAGAGAGGGCCTGTAGGTGGACCTCCAGAAAAATTGTTTGAAAGAGAGGGCCTGTAGGTGGACCTCCGGAAAAATTGATTGAAGAGAGGGCCTGTAGGTGGAACTCCGGAAAAATTGTTTGGACAGAGGGCCTGTATGTGGACCTCTGGAAAAAATGTTTGAAGAGAGGGCCTGTAGGTGGACCTCCGGAAAAATTTTTTGGAGAGAGGGCCTGTAGGTGGACCTCTAGAAAAATTGTTTGAATAGAGGGCCTGTAGGGGGCCCTCCTGAAAAATTGTTTGAAGAAGGCCTGTAGGTGGACCTCTGGAAAAATTGTTTGAATAGAGGGCCTGTAGGGGGCCCTCCTGAAAAATTGTTTGAAGAGAGGGCCTGTAGGTGGACCTCTGGAAAAATTGTTTGAATAGAGGGCCTGTAGGGGGCCCTCCTGAAAAATTGTGCTAAAAGAGTGCCAGTTGGACCTCTAAAAAATGGCGTTTTTTGGGTCAGCGTTAGGCAAAGACGATATGTAGGAGGAGGAGGAGGAGTAGGAGGAGGAGTAGAGAAGAGGAACCAGATACATAAGTTATTTAAATCTTTAGCTGCTTTCCCCCGGAGGAGATTTGAATTCCGGTGAAATCCAGGCTTTGTTCATTTTAATAAGCGTCAGCCTGTCAGCGCTGTCAGTTGACAGGCGTGTACGCTTATCGGTGATGACGCCACCAGCTGCACTGAATACCCGCTCTGACAGCACGCTAGCGGCAGGGCAGGCCAGCACCTCCAAGGCGTACAGCGCCAGTTCAGGCCACGTGTCCAGCTTTGAAACCCAGTAGTTGTATGGAGCAGAGAGATTGCTACGGACGTTGGTATGGTCAGCTAGGTACTCCCTCACCATCTTTCTGTACAGCTCCCCCCTACTCTGCCTAGACTGGGGACAGGTGACAGTGTCTTGCTGGGGTGACATAAAAGTGGCAAAGGCCTTGGAGAGCGTTCCCCTGCCAGTGCTGGACAAGCTGCCTGCACGCCTCCTCTCCCCCGCTACTTGGCCCACAGAACCATGCCCTCTGCCGCTAGCGGCGTCAGATGGGAAGAATTGTTTCAGCTTGTGCACCAGGGCCTGTTGAAATCTATTCACTCTCATACTCTTTTCCTCTGCAGGGATGAGAGTGAAAAGGTTCTGCTTGTACCGTGGGTCCAGGAGAGTGAACACCCAGTAATCGGTGTTTGAAAAAATTCTTCTAACGCGAGGGTCACAGGATAGGCAGCCTAACATGAAGTCTGCCATGTGCGCCAGAGTCCCAACACGCAAGAATTCCCTCTCCTCACTGGCCTGACTCTCCATTTCCTCCTCCTCCTCCTCCAAGTCCTCCTCTTCAGCCCATACACGCTCAAGAGTTAAGGACTGAGCACTGGTACCCTCTACTGTCTCGCCGACATTCTCCTCCTCTTCCTCCTCATCCTCATCCCCCTCCTCCGATACGCGCTGAGAAACAGACCGGAGGGTGCTCTGGCTATCAAGCAACGTATCTTCCTCCACCATCTCTTGTGACAAGCGCAAAGCATCCGACTTGATGCTGAGCAGTGAGTTTTTCAACAGGCAAAGCAGCGGGATGGTGAGGCTGATAATGGCGGCATTGTCGCTGACCATCTGTGTTGACTCCTCAAAGTTGCTCAACACCTGGCAGATATCAGACATCCACGTCCACTCCTCATTGTAGACTTGAGGAATCTGAGAGACCTGACTACCAGTTCTGGTGGAAGATGACATCTGGCAGTCTACAATCGCTCTGCGCTGCTGGTAAACTCTGGATAACATGTTTAATGTGGAATTCCATCTCGTGGGCACGTCGCACAACAGTCGGTGAGCGGGCAGCTGTAGGCGGCGCTGCGCTGCCCTGAGAGTGGCAGCATCTGTGGTGGACTTGTGGAAATGCGCACAGATGCGGCGCACCTTGGTGAGCAAATCAGACAGATTGGGGTATGTCTTGAGGAACCGCTGAACTATTAGATTGAACACGTGGGCCAGGCATGGCACATGTGTCAGTCTGCCGAGTTGCAGAGCCGCCACCAGGTTACGCCCGTTGTCACACACAACCATGCCTGGCTTGAGGTTCAGCGGTGCCAGCCACACATCGGTCTGCGCCGTGATGCCCTGTAACAGCTCTTGGGCGGTATGCACCAGCTCTGGCCCTGCTTCTCCCTCTGGCCACACCACTGCCTCTTACAACCTGTTCTGGTGCAGCACTCGCCCCCGCTTCAGAAGCACTGTCTTCACTCGGCATATCAACCCAGCTTGGGTCAGTCACCTCGTCATCCTCTGATTCCTCAGTCTGCTCCCCCCTCGGAATTCCTCCCCTAACAACAACTTCACCACTGTCTGACAACCGTGTATCCTCATCGTCCGACACCTCTTTACAAACTTCTTCCACTAACTCAACATTGTCATCATCATCATCATCACCCACAGACTGCGACAGTTGGAAAACTTGGGCATCGGGAACGAGGTCAGCAGCAACCTGAGAAGTGGTTTGTGACTCTGGGAAGGGTCCAGAAATCAGTTCCTGAGAGTATGCCGGATCGCATTCCATATTTTCCTGGGAGGGGGCAGACTGGGGGGAAGGAGGTTGAGGTGGAGGCGCCATAGGAGTGCTCCCTTGGGTAACGTAGGTGGACTGCGTGGAAGACAGACTGGTGGACAAATTACTTGAAGCATTGTCCACAATCCACGAGATCAGCTGTTCGCACTGTTGTGGTTTCAACAGTCCTCTACCACGTGTCCCTGTAAGTTCAGACATGAAGCTAGGGAGTGTAGCTCTGCGGAATTCCCCTTCTCCCTCATCAGCAGGTACTGTCTCACCCTGCCCAGGACCACGGCCTCTGCCCCCTGCAGTAATTGAATGCCCACGCCCACGCTCACGCCCTCGTCCTCGACCCTTAGCCCTGTGGTTCAACATTTTTTGTATATAAGTGTATGATATAAAAAAAAAAAAATTAAACGGGCCTAATGTACTGAAACCCACAAACTTGTTCAGTCTGGTAGAATTAAGTAACGTACAGAAAGTGTCACCTGGACAGATTATACGGATTGGAGCGAGTGTGCTCAACTGTGACACACAGAAAGGTTACACGCAGCTGAGTAAAATGGATTTGTACCACTGAGCTAAAACAACTGACAAATATTTTTTTTTTAATTTTGTTTTTTTGGGAATGTGACGTGCAGAAACTATCGTAGAATTGACTGACACCCTGTTAACGGTGGCTATTTAGACTGCGACCCAGACAAATGTCGCACAGAGAGTTTTCTGGATCAAGCTGTAGATGATATTGGTAGCAAATGACTTGGTTGTATTCTGTGATGTACAGAAAGTGTCACCTGGACAGTATATACGGATTGGAGCGAGTGTGCTGAACTGTGACACACAGAAAGGTTACACGCAGCTGAGTAAAAGGGATTTGTATCACTGAGCTAAAACAACATAAAAACTATTTTTTTTTTTAATTTTTTATTGCAATGGATTTGTATCACTGAGATAGAACAATAAAAAAAAAAAACAGGGTTAGATATGTCGATAGCTGCACTACTAGTGTCAGCCAGCCAGCCAAGCCAGGAGACAAAAAAAATAAATTTCTTCTAGCCCTTAGAAGGGCTGTTGGGTTCTTTGTGGGTGATTCCTGCCTAACAGAGAACTAAATTCAGGCCCTAACACTGTCCCTGAAAGGCAGCAGCTCTATCCCTAACGACATCCAGACGGCATCTGAGCCGAGCTCCGCGGCCAGTCACTAGTATATTCCAGGGTCACCTGATCAGGCCAGCCAACCCCTGCTATCGACATGTAAGGGCCCCACGTGATGCTGGGTGTACCGCAGAGTCTCCTGGCTTGTGATTGGCTGTGTTTATAGGCGCCAAAAAAGCACAATGCGGAAGTTGCCATTTCCTCGAGTATGGCGAGATACTCGTCCGAGCAGCGAGCACTTACGAGTACCCTAATACTCGAACGAGCACCAAGCTCGGACGAGTATGCTCGCTCATCTCTATTGACAACCCATTTCAGCTTTTGAATACAGTAACAATAGCAAAAAAATGTCAGAGTGACACTGACATATATAGCTGTTGGTAAAAGAAAGGTTAACAGTGTTCACAAACAACCCCTTAGTGACCACCAATATGTCTTTCAAGGGCAGTCACTGAAGCTATTTTCACACCTGCGGCATGTAGATGTGGCAGCCTAATCTGGCAAACAATGACAGGAATTGGCTGGACACAAACCGTAGTGTGTAGCACCGTGTGTCAGACCGATTGTCCACATTATTGCTGAAATGGAGCCAGATCTCTGCCGGACACCATTATACTTAATGAGGCCGGTGGGAATTCCGTTTGTATCCTGCAGTGCCAGTGCCAGATTCTCTGCCAGATCAGCCTGTCGGAATTAATACCCCAGGTGGGAAACTAGCAAAAGGGTCTTTCGTTGGGCTGCTGCCGTTTTACAGCAGTCCAGAGAGGCCGTACTGGGGCGATAGCTTAGGGAAGGCCGGCATGAGAGGTTTTGGTGTGAAGGATCCGGCACTGCAAGGGTTAACTATTTTGAAAAGTAAAGGGGTGTGTGATTTGAGGGGTGGAGTATTAGGGATAAAAGGGGTGGGTTGGTGGGTATCAGGAGCCATTTTGAGAAAGAGGAGCCAGGGATCAAAATCCCACCCTCCCTCCCTCCCTTTATTGTGAATGGTTGCATGTGTAGGTATAAAAAGGGTTTTTTTGCCGGGGTTCTGAGATGGTTGTTTGTTTATTTGTCGTGGCAGTCGGGCGGTGGGAGGTCCTTGAAGTTGGTGGGGATTGATGGTACTAGAGAATGGGATGGCCTCAATGGTGGGGCTGGACTCTCATGGTTGGGCAGTTGGTTTGGAGTGAGAGGCATCCATCATTTGGTGTCTCCGAGCTGGCGCTTTACGGCTGGAGGCAAGATGGAAGGGCCATGTTGCTTTGTTTGGTTATAAGATAAATAGACTTTGGGGCTTCAAGGACCTCCCACGTCAGGGTTAATTTATGTAAGTTATGTTATTTATGGTTATTTATTTTGGTTTATAAAACGGCTGCTGTGGCCAATTAAATCCGACCTAGTCTCCGTGTCTTTTTTATGGGGAATAGATAATTTGGGAGGGGGTTTAATCGGTGGTAAGAGGACCCAAGAGAATTAACCAATAACCTATTCAAGTCTAAAAGCTGCTGGGGTCACTGACTTGTCACATGTGTGTTTTTTCCTATTCATAAGCTTCCAAAATGGGTAAAAACAGTTGCTTGTTGCCACCAAGTGTCCAAAAATTATGCCTTAGGGTGAGTTCACATCAACGTTATGGATTTTGTTTTTGTTTTCCGTTATAACATGGTTCTAACATGGTTATAAGAGAAAATAATGGAATCCATAAGATGGAAGTCAAAACGGAAGGCTTTAGAGGCATTCCGTTAATCCGTCAGAATACAAGTCTATGGGAATCATAACGGATCCGTCTGGTTCCCGTTCTGCAAGACAGAAAACAAAGTCCTGTCGACAGGACTTTTTTCTGTTCTGCATAGCGGAAACAAGACGGATCCATTATGATTCCCATAGACATCTATTATGATGGAAAGCAAAACGGAATGCCTTTTAAAGGCTTCCGTTTTGCATTTTGTCATAATACAAGTCTGTGGGCAGAATAATGGATCCGTCCTGTTTTCCATTATGCAGAACCTAATCCGTCACGCTCGTGTGAAAGAAGCCTACTGCAAAATTTGCATTAACAGATTAAATTCTCAATACCGTTGTGCAGTGTGTTTGTATAATTTAGGGACATTTAATTGCAATTTTAAAAACATTCACAATTTTGCTAGTATCATTTTTAGTAATGTGTGTACAAAATACAGAATTTTTATTTATAGGCCTCATAATAAAAGAAAAATCCTATCAGCAACTAAATCTGTGTGTGTACTATATAATCATCACGAACAAATAGTATAAAGCAACTTTTATTAAATCCAAAATAAACACACAATAAATAGCAATATCGGTAAAAACCACATAAAACCCAGGAAGACAGAAAAAAAGACACTCAAAACAAGTGAGGGACACCTGGTATACAGAAAGGGCTATAAGTATAATAACCACTATTACCGTTTACCCTGGATGTAATACACATAAAAATATAACACAATATATCACAAGTTAAAGTGCATGGATCTCTCAGTAAGGTGGATAACATAAATCCTACCATCTATAATATATCACAAATTAAAGTGCATAGATCTCTCAGTAGGGTGGATAACATGAATCCTACCATCCCACAGTCCATATATCTCCGTTACACCAAACAATTACCCATCCACGGTAACATATTAAAGTAGGTAAACAGACATCTGAGCCCTACCAGTGTCCCTCACTTACCCTACGCGTTTCGCCGAAGCTTCGTCAGGGGAGACCAAAACAGTGAGGGACGGACAAATGGTGTAAAACATAGTCCTGAAAATGATCACAAAATCTGTATCACCTGAAACTTCCTATCACGTGTGGTATCGCATCAGCATATTTTTTATATATCACGTGTATAGCCTCATAATAAAAGACTGGAAAATGAAAGACCTACATACAAACTCAGAATTTGGGCAGGAGCAGCAAAAGAAGCATCAGCCATCCAGTAATTGGCAGTGGTAGTACTGGAAACACACAGTTATTCCTGGCTTTTGATAGAGACCAAATTATTATTGAGAACAAAGAGGATGAGATTGTGGACTGCATTGCTCATTCTTCCTCTCAGTCACAGCTGGAAGATATAGATGTCACTTCTGAGTCTGATGTTGTGTCTTGGAACCAGGGGTCACAGCATTCCTCCTACTCCTTCTCTTCCTTGCAACCCCAGAGAAGCCTTGCAGTTTCAGTTGTATCCTCTCTGTCTTTACTGCACCCTGCTAATGGGGTGTTTTCCTCTTTTCCTAAGAAGAGGCAGCTTCTAGGGAGACTCATCCTCGTTGTGGCCTTCCATTATCTGCTACCCCCCTTGGCCGAATATTTTGATCCATGCGATGGCCGTGCAGGGATCCGGAGCGACACGGGTGCCAAAGAGCAGGTAAGTATTATGTATATGAGGGGCCTTGGCATGGGGGGGGGGGATATTTTAAACTTTGGATAACCCCTTTAGCTCCCACCAGGCCAAATGGAGAAAGAGCAGTCGCTTCAATACTACTCTGTAGATTCTGCTGAGTTTTTAGGGAGCTGATCAAGTTTGCTCAGCCTCGCTGGAAGATACTTAGCCAATGTTATTTTCCGTTTTTTATTGTGAATTTTGCAGGTTACCTTGCAGCCAGTGAACAAACGATTGGGTTTTTCATGAATTACTTGAATTCTGCTGCTGTTTGCATGGCAGTTCAACCTGCTCGACGGCCATGTGTCAGCCACTACATCACTGTGCCATTTGGCCATACCCTAAGCATTAATTTTTTTCTCCAGCTCTCTGTGCTTTGCAGTTCTTTGCAGTAATTGCCACTTAAATAATTCAAGCCTGGATATATAACCTGGGTTTCCCATGATTCTTTAAAAGCTGTTGAGCTTTCAATTTGGTTCTTGTGTTGTGCTAGTTTAACCTATGTATAGTTTGGGATTTTTACCTTTACTCACCTGACTCTTGGACTGTGTATTGGATTTCTCTATTTTACCCTATTGTATTTTTTGGCCTACTCTGATTCCGACTAGAGATGAGAGAATTTTTCAAAAATTCGATTCAACTGGTTGTCCGAATTTTCCGAAAAGATTTGCTTCGATCCGAATAAATTCGTTGCCAATCGCGTTAAAAAACGGCTACTTCCGGGCTGCAGAGAGCCTTCATAGTGGTGTAGAACACTGTGCCTTGCAGTAAAACGCATAGGGAGTAGTGTTGAGCAAGCACTTCTGTGCTCGTATGCTCGAGTGCTCTGGCCGAGCAACCGAGCATAATGTTAGTCAATGGGACTAAACCAGGCACCCCCCGCTCGGAAGAGGGGAGGGTGTCTGGTTAATAGAAAAAGGTCAGAATTGCGACTTCTCCTCTTTCACTTCTTTTCACTTGTAAAAGTATGCTAATTAACTGAATTTGTACGCATTTGCGCACAATGCGTACTCATTAGCGTACAAATGCATACGCATTGGCGTACAATTGCGTACGCATTAGCATACAATTCGTACGCATTATCAACATTACAGTGAATGTCAGCATTGCGCTTGAGTACACTCGGTGTTCTACTGTGGTAGTGGAAGAATACTGTGAGCCAGTATGACATGCACATAACAGGCTTCTTAGAATCGCTGCACACTTTTATGTATTTGGGCAGTTAAGGAGCCAAAACTCACCAAATAACTCAACTCTGAACTCAGCCTTACAGGTCAATGTTAGCGCCAGCTATAAAGAATCGTGCAGAGGCCCAAGATTCTACTAGAGCGCCAAAAGTGCATGCCTTTTACACCAATTCACTGATTCCACATATATTTCGACAGAACCTGTTCTATTACACGCTTATACAAGCAGAGCCCCCTCCAGACAGGTTGGAGATAGCAGTGGCAGCAGCATCAGCAGACTATAGAGTGGCACGACGACAGTGTGGCCAGGTGGTAGCAGCATGAGTAGGCCACAGAGTGGCAGAATGACAGACCCTGGAAGTGGCAGCAGCAGTGGAAGAAGTAGTACAATTTGGAGGCCACAGAGTGGCACAATTACCTAATTTTGACGTAGCGGCAGCTAGGAGACGGCATAAGAAGTCGTCGTCGGCGACAGCAGCATCAGGCCGGAGAGTGGCATGATGACATACCCTGAAGAGCAGACCGTACTAAAAAATTCTCTTCTTTTTGGTTAATTTCAACTGTCGGATATGTTCTTATCAGTATAGGGGCTGGTTATGCCAGCGGGGGGGATGTAAGACAGAGGAAGTGCAGTGAAGGCTCCAGCTTTGCCTCAACTGTGACAAAATGTCAGTATTGACCCAAGACGCCAAGAAAGTTCGGAGTCCGTCTTGAGATCGAGCTGGCGGTCTGCAGGGAGCTGAGCTACTACCTGTGGGAGCCCCTGCCTCTCGCCTCCCTCATGCTCATCGCTACCTCCAAACTATGTAATTGTGCCACTCTGTGGCCTGATGCTGCTGCGTCCGCCACCTATTAACGCTGTCTCCCAGCTGCCGCTACATCCAAACTATGTAATTGTGCCACTCTGTGGCCTACTCATGCTGCGTCCCAGCTGTCGCCTACTCACACTGTCTCCCAGCTGCCGCTACGTCCAAAGTATGTAATTGTGCCACTCTAAGGTATGTTGCATTTACTGCATTTACTGCATTTACTCGACATACTGCAGAGCAGAAGTCCAAAAATTTTAATCAATTTTGAGGCCACAGAGTGG